>JAZGTK010010046.1:0-16712 GCA_036877625.1 Ambastaia sidthimunki | reverse complement strand
TTTTCTAATTTCTCAATTTTAAGTAGTTTTGTGTTTTTTAAATCCCTGTGTATTTATGATTTAGAGGCGAGTGAGTTGTTTCCTGTCATTATGGTGTCAGGAAACTCGTGAGGTTTTTCTGGAGTCACACTTGAACTGTTCAGAGCTACTGTAAGCTGGACCAGCTGAAAGAAACACAGATTCCAGAACTTCAGTCTTCTGGAGCTGGAAGTTTGGACCAATCAGAACTCAAGGTCAGAAGGATCTAGAGCAGAGCTTCAGGCAGTTTTGTGTCACTCAACACTGTAAACGCATGAATCTCACAAAGAACTTCCAGGTCATATTTCACCTCCAGAAAAAAAAGACATTTATTTTTGCAAAGAATAATGACCATTAGGTCATTGTAGGACCATTAATTTTATTATTGTTAATATATTTTGCATTGTGACATTATTTTGTATGATGACTAAACCTCAGATTTCATTACTGTATTTTAGTGTTGTAACTTTATTTTCTTTACCGAGATGTGTTCAGATGTTTTGTTTTTATCAATATAGCATTTTATTTGTATTTTGTAATTGTCTTTATTAATTGTTATACTGTTATACAGCATCGTCATATCCAGACACACTTTTTTTATTTACATTATAATGTGCAGGTAGTAAATCAACCACTGCCACATGTTTAGAATTTAGCTATTTTTATACTATTATATACACATTTTATTAATCTTCATATATGAAGATTCATATGACAGTAAAATGTGAAAATGGCCATGACAAAACAGTCGCCAGATTGTCACAATGCAAAAAATGTTAACAGATTTAATTTCGTCCTTCGTTTTTTATGTTTCGGGGTGAAATATGACCCTGATTTGAGGTTTTGTGAGTTTCACCTGAAGACCTTGTTTTTAAGTAGTTTTTTTTTAGTTTGAATTGGACAGTCTGTTACTGTTGTCCCGTCCGCACATTTCATTTGTGTGTATTTGTTGTCACTCTTAACTCTGGCTGTGATGTCTGTGGGGGGCTGCTGTGCAAAGCCCCCGCTGACTGATGTACGCGTGTGATATTTATTCAGGTCAGAGACGAAACAAAGGTTTGATGTGGACGTGATTGTAAAGCGACGGTCAAAAATGTATAAATAAAAACGTCAACAAAACGCAACAATATTCTGTGTTTTTTACTGGAATACTTTCTGGTTAGTCTGACTTATTGTCTGGTAACATCTGATTTAAACACAACTGCACATTTAACAAACTAAACTAGTCTCATCAAATCATCTGGTTAAATTATGCACAGCAAACACATCCTGTCCCATCAGAACTGTAATGAAACACCTCACATCTGTTGTCTTCATGTATTTATTTTATTTATCTTGTCCATAATTTGGCAAGCAACATCTTCACTTAAACATAAAAGCCATCCTTGAATTTTTAGGCCATTTTAAATCTTGTGCATATACTGTACAGAATGACACAAACATCCAGATCTTCTGTGTTAGCAAAAGTGTTACAAGCAGTTGTACTGTTAACAAGTTAACTTACAACTGGACGTGTTTGACAGTATCATTAAAGGTTGTCTCATGCAGTACAAATTGACTAATTTCACCAAACGACCACTGAATGAAAGATAGAAAAGTAAGAAAACTGGGGCTGGGAAGTCTCCAGAAAGTTGCTCATGCATAAAGGCAGTGAGACTTTGGCAGTGTTGTGCTGCCCTCTGCAGTCACCACCTGAAACTGGCTACAAAGAGGGAAAAACTGGGAGGTTTTACTGCACTTGTGAATGAATACAGCCGATTCCTGCTTCCTCGTTTTTTTCTCTGTTCAAAGCGTCATGCATGAAAAATCTTGTACACATTAGACACTCTGTCCTTTAGTTCGAGTCATTTTTAAAAGCGTTTCATGCAGCCCTTGGTTATTTTATCAGTAAAGACTAAACTGGTTAGATCAAATATTATCAATTATTTTTCATAACACCTCTTTGACGGCACTGTATTAATAATAATTAAATTGTTGTTAGTGAGTTACTGTAGCCTAGACAACGATGCACTTTTATCACTAATGGTTAAAATAAGTGTGACATTAATGCGTTTCACTGTTTTTTAGACTTTTGCACAGGTGGGGGCGCAGCGCCCCCTATAGGCTACATGGACGGACCCTGCAAACACAGTTTTACTTGCTGTTGGGTCACAACTGAAACAGAAATATTACTTGTTTAGTAACAAAAGAGTGAAGACTAAATGTTTATAGTGTATAGTGGAGTTTTGGTCATTTTGGCAAACTGTTAAGTATGCATCAGTGATCAAGTTTTAAAGCACTGTGTTTAGTTTTCTCATGGTGAGTTAAATGAGTCTGTCAGACAGGAAGAATAAGGCAGGAAGCTCTTATTGGTTAGCTGTGGCTACCTCATGTAAATCACAGTTTTCAGCTGTCATTTCTCTGTGTTAGTAATCTGATCTTAACTGCTATTGTTTGTAGTATATATGCCTTTGATAATTTACTTTTAATATTTAATGATGGATAAATATATATGTATTGTTTTGTATATATGTGTTTTTTATATTGTTTATATATAAATTTGCCTTTTTACCCTTCCTCTGTGTGTGTGTGTGTGTGTGCGTGCGTGTGTGAATTATATAATTTAATACATTTTTTAAATATTTGTACTCTGGCTCTGTAAATACACTGAGTTTTAGCATTTTTATCACATATAAAGCAAAGTTTTTATCAACATGTGTTAGAAGCTCACACACATACTGCATGTACAGGTCATGTTTAGTACATTGTTCAGTGTTGCATACTCATGTTTAACTTAAACCAGTTAATGCATCATTCATTGGTTAACCTCAGAGTCGTCTGTAACGTAACGCCAGAGTCTTACTGAAAACAAAAAAACATCCGTGTCTGTGTGTCCCTGATGCGTGTTTTGATGGTTGCCCTGTGGTTTCACACAGCGTCAGTGAGGGGGCGGGGTCGCCGTCGATGATGTCATAAATGGGTGGGGCTTCAAGCTTTTGGCTTGAGGGTTTTTTTGTCCCTGAAAAGACACAAATAACAGATTAAACTCGAAATTCGGGAGGTCTGTGTATGTCATGAATGTCTTTGAGCAGATCTGAGGTTCAAATGTGACTCCCACCTGAACAAACCCACCTGTGTTATTCTGTGACTGCTACACCCGCACAGTTATCTTTGCTCTCTGAGGTTATAGCTAAATATTCCGCCCTGAGAGAAGGACGAGAAAAGGCAGAAAGAACAGAAACAGGGAGGAGAGGAAGAAGATATCAAGAAAACAGATAGAATCTGAAAGGTTTAGAAAACAGTAGTGTGCAGAAATAATATAGAGGCAGTGTTTAAGGAATTGTGGGAAATGTAGTTCTGAAGGAAGAAACGTAGGGAAAACTATGAAAGGAGGAAGGAAAATGTGTGTGAAAAGTAGAGAGGAGTAAGGGTACACTATCTCAAAAGGAATAGATCACCCAAAAAAGTCTTTCATCTTTAACCACCCCCAAGTCATTCCAAACCTTTTTGGCTTCTGAGGAAAACAAAAGAAAATATTTTGAAGTCTGTTGGCAACCAAACAGCAGTGGCACAAAACCACTGAGACATTTCTCAAAATATCTTCTTTTGTGTTCCACACAAGGAATAAAGTCACAGGTTTGAAATGACATGACGGTGAGAAAATAATTGAGGTGGAATCATTTCTGGTGGAACTATTCCTTTAATGAAAATATTATGTTGTGTGTTACAGTTCAGGAATGAGCTGACTGGATGTGATGCAGTGTGTTAATAACTGAACGCTAGATGAACTCACTCGCTCTCTCTCAACGCCTCTTCTCCTGCTGCAGAGATCTTCCTGTAGCAGTAAATCATCTCCACCACCAGCCAGAACTGCAGTCCAATGATGGAGACGTACATCATCACCTCTGATAAGATGGAGGCCGTCCCTCGAGTCGCTGGAGGTGAGTGTCGGAAAGATCCGAGATTTCAATTCACACAGTAACGTTTTCATTTGATACTTCAGTAAAATGAAGATAAACAGATGCTGTCCATGTAGGAGGTTATGGAGGACTCACGTTCTCAGAACACTGGCTAACATTCTCTAAAAGTTCTCAAAACATTCTTGCAGTAATGTTAGTAGAATGTTTCCTAAGCGTATCATATACATCACAAACTTTATTCTGAAGTGGTTGGTCTCAGACAGGAAGTGCAGATTGATACAGTTATCATCCGGTGATCATGTGATGTAATCTATTCAAACTTTTGCCCTCGTGAAAAAACACGTTCTCAGCAGAGTGTCACTCTAATTTCATGTTTAGTGTTGTAAGCAGAACTTCACGTCTACATTGGGCCAGTCCAACTATCTGAGTCACAATCTGCAAGCGATTTGCTTTAATGAACATTTGAGTCCATCATCATTTACTCAATCTCACGTCCCTCAAAACCAGACTTTTCTCAGAGATCGCAAAAGTAAAAATGTTACGTAAATGATGCAAAATGATTTGCTCTTTTTACAGTAAAAATGCAGTTGTCATTTTGCTTGGTTTTGCTTTAGGTTGGGATTTGAACGAGTGTTTGTCAGACACTTTCCGTCTCATTTCTATCATTCTTTATCCACAGAACATGTGATTGTTACTGTATTTCCTGTTGTATATTGTATATTAATAGTTGTACATTAATAATTGTAAAAATACATAAAATACTGTAAATTGTAAAAGTAAACAGTAAACTCTGGGCATAAATAGATAATAAAAGTAAAACAACATTCTAAACCTTTCGTGCTGACAGACTGAACGTTTGTGAGTCAAGGACATCCACTGTGAGAAAAAGTCATGATGCTGCTGCCATGGCAACACTGTTTGCTTTCAGGCCCAATGTCTGTGTCCTTGCTTTTGACATCCAAACTGAGATTTATCAATAAATGACACAAGACTTTGCATCTGTGTGCTTTTATCTTACCATCTTACTTTCATTTGTCTCTGTGTGAATAATTTCACCTGAGGAAAAGTTGTTGATTGGTTTGTTAGATTGTAACATGTTTTCTCTCAGCTGTGGTGTGTTTGTATTACGTACCTTTGCCCACTACATTGATGGTGATGAACTTGGTGGCGTTGGTCCGGTATTCATAATTGCTGAAGGTGAGAGTTCGGTCGAAGTAGCAGCGATATGTGCCGGTGTCGTTGTACGTGACGTTGAGGATGAAAATGGACCCGTCCTGCACGTCCAGAGTCTTTTTACTGCCGTTCCAGTCCAGACGCTCAACAAAACGATCGTCCATCACGTACCCCGTCATATCTGCATAACTGTAGATCTAATCGTAGGAAACAGAGCTTTAATGAGAATGTGAGACCACTACCAAAAATTACCAGTATGGAGAGGGTGGATAGTATTTAAAACAGTGCCCAAAAATAACAATTCATAATTCTGGTTTGAAGACCCATAATCAAATATTTGTATTGTTTTTAGGTTTTGCTATGCTAAGTTTACTATTCTCGCTGTCTACATAAACACTAAATGAATAGCCTGACTGAACTTTTATGTAAGGGGGTGGGTAGGAAATTTCAGAGGCTTGCAATAGCTCCCCAAAGCCACGCCCCCTCTGACACACAGACACATACATAGTTTGACAGGCTTGCAGAACATCCTATCATTGCATTTCGATGATTATTTTATAGTCTTGTGTCTTTCTCAGATGATATTCCTATAAATACATTTAGAGCACTTGGTTTAGTGATTAATATCAAATTGTAAAGAGACTTTTCAAGCAGCATAACAAAAAATATTTCTGGAGAAAACTGCTTAAACCACCTTTAATGCAAATGCAATTTTTATACACGATCATTTTTATTAAGCAATTACTGTACCTAGGATTAATTAAAGATCACATAATGAGATGTTATAAAATGTAACAATGTGTGTAATTCATAATAAATGAATAGTGGTGTACAACAGTTATGATTACATCATCACAGACAGTGAGGGGGGATAATATTTGTTGACGTTGCAGATCTGCGGCCGCAGCAGGAAAGCAGAGATTGTGATGATTGTGAACCAGCCGCCGCATGCATTAGCTCTCGGTTTGCTGGAGAGGCTGCGTGTCAAATGCTGCAGTCATGAAAAATGCATGTTCTTGGCTTGCATGAATAATGCAACCGTCTCCTTTTCTTACAGATGCAATCCATAACCGTTGCCTCTCTATCAAGATACAAGATACAAATGCGGCACCATCTACAGCAGCCGCATCTTCTGTCTGTTAATGGCCGTAACCATGCAGATGAATGATGCTAAACTAACATTTCTTGTGAAATCGAATTGAACAGCTCAAATTATAAATCATTATAATAAACACCACTGTCACGGTAAGATTTTAAAAGCTTTATGTATTTGCTGTAAAACTGTTTTTGTTAAATTTTTAAGCAATGAAGTGACATATTGCAACTTTAAGGCTGAAGACCAGCTCTTGGGTTTAAATGTTTAAAAAAAACACACAGAAATAACTCAATTACAGCTCAAATTCAGCAGGCAACACGATGCATTTTTAAATGCATCAGAATGTCAGCTGCACATTCAGGTAATGCACCATGCAGTTGGACGGCATCTGATCCTGACGGACACGTCTCAAACTCACATGTGTGAAGTCACTCTCGCCTCTGGCCATGAACCACCAGTCCACAGTGGCAGCTGCCGGCACCTCCCCTCTCATCTTGCAGGAGATGCAGCCCAGTTTGAACCCTCTTCCCAGAACCGCTTCTGTGTCTGAGTCCACCTCCACACACGCCCCGCGGCAGAACCAAGCTGCAGGAGAACCAAGAGATCTCAGAACCAGAAGCTCAGATGTGTTTATAAATGATGCTCTGTATATTAACTGCTGCCTGTTTCTCTTCTCTGTCTGAACTCACAGGCATTAACATATTCATAACTGCAAATATAGAAGCTTCTCTTTCATATTTATTTATTTGCGTGCGTTTTCATGGCTTGAATTTTGGCATGCTGGATTTTTTTTTGTTTTTTTTTAGTTCAAGGCAGAGCGATTTCTTGCAAGCTTTATTTCCACTCATGAAAACTGATTGTGTATTAAAACAGTCCAATTTAACTGTGTTTAAAAACCAGCACAGTTAGCTGCTTCGTTTTTGGGTCTCCACACAGAAAGCTTTGAGGGGAAATAAACTGTTAGCGGTGAGTTGTGATTCTCTTGCATTATTTGAGATCATTAATCTACATTCATATATAGATGCGGGTCTCTATATATGCCAGGAAGTCGCAAACACTAGCAAAAAGAGACACACCTGATATTCAAACTTCACCCTGATGTTTCCCCAGAGACATCTGCATCGCTCTCAACCAATCATCTCGTGCTATTTTCAATTCTGACCTCTGGAGAGTGTTTATATATGCGCAATGAGATGAAGGACAGACATCAAATGACATGCCCATAAACAACTGTTATTGGATTTGATGGGCGTTTCTTTGCTGTACCATTCAGGCAAATAAGCATAATGTGCTTTTGGGAAGTCAGGAAAGAGGGAAGAAGAAGAGAGGGAGAAATAAAGGGAGAGAGAAATGAGTTACAGTTACAGTACATTATGACATCACTGAGTATTACAGACAGAGCTCATATTTACTGGCTTCTGATTGGCTGTGGGGAGGAAAAAGAAGGGCAGATAGGGGAGGAAAGAGTTATTATCACAGAAATATGACAAGAGGAGCGAGGACGTCACAAATCATGCTGACACACTCTTAAAATAAACTATCGTCTGATCTGCAAGGAAAGATCTAAAGGAGTATTTAAATATAAAGCCAGTGTCTTCAGAAACACTTCAAAGCGTACTGTAAAGAGAGAGAGACGCTGACCTCAGACCTGTCAAAAACTCTCTTTTAACTTCTGTCGATGTCACCACAGCACCGCGGTCATTACGTAACCCCCTTCCACAGAGATTATATTACGCAACGCGTTTCAGATTAGACGACACAATGGGAATTTAATCCAGGGATTAAATTAATGCACTAAAGAGCTGAATTAAGAATTATTTCAATCCGTTTAGTGAAAATTAAGAACTTTTTTGAACCATTTACTGAAAGTGTCATGAAAGGACCAATTGGAATGAAAACGTAAGCAAGCAAGAGACTGAGAGAGAAGGTGTCTTGATTTTGGCCGTCTGATTGGGTAAAAGCAGCTGTGGATTGTGTTTCTATGGCAACCAGCTGTCTCAGACTGTATGGGGTGACATATAGACTCTGACCTCCAGGGAAATGGCTGAAACAAACAGTGAGCTCCAGGGTGGAGACTTTCCATAGAAACAAGAGCTGTGATTTGTATTAGCACTGGTGTCACAGCTGGTTTAACAATCATTAAATATTCCCCAGTGTATCAGTATCTGGAACTGAAATATATAGCTTTACTTTTATATCTCAAATACATTGAAGGTTTCTTACAATCCATTCCTGGTTGAGTGTGTGTTTCTACATGTAATTTCCATTTCCTGTCTTAACTGTCATTAAAATAGCTGTGAGCTTTAAATATTATACCAGCAAGAGACTCTTCATACGTCCTTGTCTGCCCTTGTCTAGATTTAGTATTCCTGCTCTGTCGTCCCCCCTCCCTGATGGTTTTTCTGACACACACACCCTCACACACCTTACGTACACACGTGACAGTTTTTCTCGGCCCTAAAACCTGCGTCACTGCATAACGCTGAAAGAATCAGCTTGGAAATACGAACATCTCTCTTCTTATTGGTTTGCCTGTATCTAAGCTTGTGTTGTCATCCTCTGTTAAATGATTAATAGCTACTTCTCTTTATCCAGTCTGTCTTTATGAAACATGTCTGATCAGCAGAACAGCTGATGCTCTGTGCAAATCACTGAACTGCAAACTGGTCTGTTTTTTCTATCGTACATTATGCATTTTATTTCTTAACAACATTACTACTGCTGTAGCTCAAAGGTTAAGAGTTTGTTTATATTCTTAACCGCAACTTTTGTTGAGTTAGTGCCAGTAAGCAACCCACTAGCAACTGCCCAAAACACCATAGCAACCCCATTGCAACTCACATCACAGTAAAATAGTTTTTTTCATAAAAATATTTTAAGACTATATAGATCTTTTATACTGTTATGCTCTGTATATGAATTTCAATCTGGATTATTGTTTGACAATAGATGCAGTAAAGTTCAAACACAATTCAGTATGTAAATCAATGCGAGAAAGGTGACCAATCGCAATTCAGTTTTCAAATGTAACAGTGATGACATCATTGTGAAAAGCAGATGATTAATTGCAAACCATTATGTTTTTGTCTTCTAGGCACTGAATGCAGAGATTGGACCAACATTTTATGGACCAGCGCCTTCCACACAAGATATATATTTACATAAATACATTTAGACCAATTTACTTAGTGATTTCATTGACAGCTAATGACCAGCTTCCACACACACACACACACACACACACCCACACACAGACAGGAGATGACACAGCTGTCTAAGAACCTGTTCCCACAGCGGGTGTCTGCAGAGACTGGTGGACACATCACTGAGTGAGCAAACACATGCACAGATGATACCAGATCTCAACAGCTAAATCGTATTCATATAAAGAAACTGCAACACAGTTCAACACTAAATCCTGTAATTTACTGCAACATAAGATCTCAGCTGTGACTTCTGTTTGATAACTTGATCCAAGCAAGTAGATTGGCATCATGATTAGATGCATTTGTGCCCAAACTGCACTCGTAATATATGTAGCAAAAAGGTTAGATGGTATTAAATACATTTTTGGCTGTATGATTCGGTTCCATGAAAAGAACCTTTAACATCTGTTGACCCTTTTTATTTCAGAAAAGGTTCTCTAGACTACAAAAAGGTAAGAAAGAAATGGTTCTTTGTGGAACCAGTAATAGTTCTATGACATCATTGTGAAGAACCTTTTTAACAATCTTATTTTTAAGAGAGGACACCACTGAGACCCTTTTAAATCCAGAGTGGTGTGGTGTAGTGGTTAACCCAGTGTATGTATAATGAGTATGTAACAATTATTCACTGTATCTCCTTCAGCCCTGGTCATTCCATTCAATCTTTCTCTCTCTCATGTTCATTAACAAACATGATTCATCTTTCTGTCCATCTGTTCATCCTCACTCATCCATTTCATCTCCTCTAAAATCCATTTTAGAGGTTTTATCCCAGTTCTGTATAATTTTCTGTTTTAACCTACAGCTCCTCCCTCCGATGCATCTGCTAAATATTTTACACATAACTAAATAAATGAATATGTGCTACACAGTAAAATGCAGTTCATGTTGTGTATGTAAAAAAGATTTATATAGAAAATGTACATACATTTTCTTCATGTACAGTGTTATTAACCTGACCTGAGAAGTGCTAGTATAATCTATTTTAACTTTTTAAGTCTTTGTTTGGGTTACAAATATTATTTAATATGATAGAATAAACCTGAATGTATCATGTTATATTCATTTTAAGAATTCAGTAAACAATGTATTCAGTATACACTGACATTTGCACATTTACTTATATACTGTACCAGTAATTATTACAATTGCAAAAATAAACAGTGAAATTGTAAAAACAGACAGTAAATGAGAACTGGTATATGAGATAAGAAATCTTTGCATTGGGTCTTGAGAAATACAGCTGTTACAAGGTTATTCTAAACATCTGATAACTGCTGTGTTTACATAACCTGCCAATACAGGAAATGCACACGTCCTCATAATGATGCACGACATGAGGGAACGTACAAACCCCCACTGCGTAAACTGGGACATTTATCACTGAGTAACAGCACCTGCTCCCTGCGGTGAGATTCATAAGCATCACTGTCCTCCTCACTGTCACGAATGAAGTCTGAAGGATGTATTTATAAATGAGCACCTGCAAAACCAACCATTCAAAACCTACTAGCTAATAATACCAGCTGGTGTCAGATGTAGTAGTTTGGGCTGAAGCTACACTGTTGGCTGGACCCCCCCGATCATCCAGACCTCCATCTTACCATCATCGCGCACCACAACCCAGCTAATGAGGAACGTTCTCAGAATGCTGGCCAATGTTCTCTACAGGTTCTATCAAAGAGAAAAGGTTCTTGCAGTAATGTTAGCGTTATATACTTTTTAACGTTATATATCATATATATCAAATATATTTGATAAATATACATAAAAAATCTTTAGTGGAATGTTTTATAAACGTTGCAATATTTACATTTAAATAATGTATTTATAGCCAAACAATAATGCTATACAACGTCTAAAAAACTGGACAGTTAAAGAACTATATTTTTAATGTTTTTGTTATTAGTTTAAACATTAGGAAACTCTTCTAACAGCCTAAAATAGCTACGTAGCTAGGAAACAGCCACAGCTAGTTTAGAGTTTTACTGAGCAATCTGAGATACCCACAAACACCCACCCACAGTGAGCTGACCACATAAACACAAACCAACACTGCACAGGTGCTAAACTTCCCTCAACTGGCCATAAAACTCCAAAAATAAAAGCACATCTTTGCCCTGGAAGAATTACTGTCACTTCAAATACATTATTTTTATTCTAACATACTGTAATTTGGCATTCAGAAATGTTTGATTTTATTACATACAATCTGTCTGTTTGCTTAATCAAAACTATTTAAAAAATCAACCCATGACGGCTGCAGATACATTTTAGCAGGAGAACACGTGTGTGGATTTACAGTGACCTGTGACCTTGTCATGGCTTGATTGACACAAACATACACAGATACACAGATTGTGTGGTCTAAAATGTGTACGTAGCGTGTTAGCTTAAAACACTCACCATGTGTTAAACACAAGAACACAGGCATCCACATCTTCAGCGTGAAGAACATCTTCAGCGTGAAGAACATCTGATGGTTTCTCTCAACACACACACAAACACACACAAAACAGCCTCACACTGCTATCAGGAAAGCAGCAGGTCTCTGTGAGGAACTGTGTCCTCTGATCTCAGAACAGATGAGCTGGACAACACAGGCAACAGTTCAGGTCAGGAAGATTCCGGTTGGGTTTCGTTTGTTTAGAACCTGCTGCTGGTTTCTCCTTCCGTCAGTCAGGTGAAGATGAGGGTTGATGAGGAGTCAGAGATGTTACACTCTTAGTGCAAGACAATCGCTCCAATAAGTCCAGCCACACAGTATTCAGTTACTCCACGTGAAGAGCTGATATTAGACTCTGTTTCAGACTCAGTAATAATCGTCCTTCTAATGTTTTTTAACCTGTTTGTATTTTTGTTACAGTTAGCTGCTTAATAATATTAATACATCTTTTCTAATGATAAAATATTCTGATTAATATTTGATCTGGCTTCTAAAATATACAGTGAGATATTTACCAAACAACACAGTTTGACAGAGGAAGACTTTTCTATTTTGTAATGAGAGAATTATGACGGTAATGGAAGACGAGTGAGTGAAACTATATGTTTTGTGTTATGCAAACATTAGCTGGCTCATTTAACCTGAGAAAAATCTTTTCAGTGACGCAATCTTTCTGCCACAGTAAGTCTGAAATGGAAGATGGAAGCGTGAATTATAATAAATGTGTCTTTGGTCTCGTGCAGATGTACACCCAGACTTTCCTATTCACACTGTTATTTATTGCTTATGTGTTTTGTGAATTATTGCTCGTGAAATGCTAAAGCGTGATTGTGGAGATGAACATTTTAGGATCTTACCAGATCACTGTAGCCAAGCATTAAGTGTGAGTGATGGAGACTTGATGAATATATAACCCAGTTTCTATATAATAATCTATGTTAACAGACACTTTCTGCAGACTGTCTGTTTAATGCACTTCAGCACTGGATGTAATTCAAATAAACACGAATGTAGCTGCTGAAGTGTTTACTGTGACCGGATGTAGTTATTATGACTCGTGCCATCTGGTCTTATTCTGTTATATAGCCAAAGCGTCTGTACATCCAACTGTCACAGAAGACATACGTTCAACAGCCAATATTGATCACCAAAAACATGCCAACACGATGCATGCATGCGTCCACATCACAGATTCATGAATTATATACAACATTCACTGGTTTTAAACACTATACGGTGGGTGTGACGGTGCGACACACTTTTGCGCTATTAACGGCGGATGCACATATAAACAATGTCGCGTATGTGTCCTGTCAACAATAATAAACGCGACCTTTTAATATTTCTCAGCCTAATCTCACGATCACCACAAATGCATTTAGTCAAAACAGCTTTCCTCTCTCACATGCATTCTCCAGTCTGTCGTTTATTTGACTCTTTCCTCCGGTACGACCGTGCAAATAAATTTGCTCCGTGGACAGTCACCTCCGTCGCCCCGTTAAATCACTCCGGCGTCACGGACACGACTCGACTCAAATCTGTCGTGCAAAGCCGTACCGCATCCCCAGCATAAATGATGATCGTTTCTGAAATCACGATACAAATTCAAGCCCAAAATAATACTCATGAAGCGGAGCAGCACGCGTCGAGCGCAAAGGCGGCGCGTTGCTGGCGATATGTGTCGCGCTCGGTGGGAAGGATGCTGAGTTTGGGATAGGCGGAGAGGAGGAGGGGGCAGATACACGACTGATGCATTGCAGCAGCGGGATGCTGGATGGACGGGAAGATCTGAAGGTCGTTATGGCAACATACATGACCTGTTGACCTTCACGATCATCCATAGTGTAATTTACAGCATCTCTGCGAGAGGTGAAAAGTGCAGTTTATGTTCTTATATATGCGGGGTGGGGGTCGACTATCCCTACTATTCACCAGTTTGACCTATTCACCAGTTTGGAGGGTGAATCTGAATATATATAAGATTAAACTCCAACCCCACCCCTTTGTAGAAAATACATATTTGATACATATAATATATATATAACTATATATAGTATATATTTGTTAAAAAAATGCAATAAAGGTATTTTACAACTAGGAGGAGCCATAGCTTCATTTTGTTTTTGTTTCATTGTTCAGACAAGCCACAAATTCGGGTCTAGGTGTGCTTTACTTTTCCGCACAAATTGTTTTGGGCCACTGTGAGTTGGCGACTTTGATGACCCAACCCTTCAATATTTCAGCCTGAAAGACATCAGAGGTGACCAGATGAAACACACATCCAGTCTCTGCTGACTGCATTAAACATTGGGAATGTTCATTGGGATTGTGTAGACGTGACAGGTGTTCGTCTGGTGGTGTTGCTGTGCAAAATAACCGGATGTGTGGAAATCGGGATAAGGACAGAACCTGGTCGGTCATTAGGACCCAGAGACTCACGGACTCAGTATATATTCCACAGCGTGACGTCAGCCGCCGCAGAGCAAACATGGAGGACGGCGGAGTTCTGCTTGAGAAGCCTCAGGTGAGCTTTTCTGATGCATTTAATCCATTTACGAAGACGAGGCTCGTGTTTACAACTTATGTACATTAAATATATAATAGTATATGTAGTGGACACACACATACAGCTGGAACACGAGTCTCTGGCCTTTTAATCGTCAGTAAAAATGTGTCGATTCGCTCAGTTCGCTGCGAATGCTCAGTCATTCTCTGACAGCGGCTAATGTTAGCATGTGTGCTTGCATTCATTTACAGAAAATTATCAAGTTCATCAGACATCAAGTTTAGATGTATTTTTTGACCATGAGTGCGCTGGATATGATCTTTTGAAAATAATTGTCCGAGTTCATTCTTGTTAAAACAGCGTAAACATAATTTGGGCTATTGACTAGCCGTTTAGCATAGCAGTCTACATTAGATTGTTTACCGCGTGAGTTTGTTGTTTTGTTAACGGTTTATAAGAGCATGAATGAACGAATTAGTAACAAACTTCATTATGTTTAACATGTCAATGGTTAATGTAGGTTAAAATGTGAATAAATAAATGTTGATGTATATTCACACACACACACACACACACCTATATGTAAATCAAAACAGAATGACATTCATAACTTTCAGTGTCAATTAACTGAAATATGTATGTCAAGTATATAAAATAATTTAATCCTGTATTGTGTCCTGGGCTCAGATTTATTTAACTTCATGAAATATACAGTTATACTTTTGTTCATTTAACATATAATTTGTGTACAGGATGAAGTGCCGGTCCTGAATTCAAGACCCCAGACCGGTTTGTCCTTTTTGGCTCCTGAACCAGAAGATCTGGAGGATCTTTACAGCCGATATAAAGTTGGTTTGTTTTGTGGAACGTTTTTAACATGTTCTTTAACGGTGTTGAAATGCTAATTATTAGGAATAATGATGTTTAACTGCAGAAGCTACAGCAGGAGCTGGAGTTTCTGGAGGTGCAGGAGGAATACATCAAAGATGAACAGAAGAATCTGAAGAAGGAGTTTCTTCATGCTCAGGAGGAGGTGAAGAGGATTCAGAGCATCCCTCTGGTGATTGGTCAGTTTCTGGAGGCGGTTGATCAGAATACTGCTATCGTGGGCTCAACCACAGGTAAACTGTTTAATCTGTTAGTGTAAGTATCGGTAGACATTGTTAATCTGGAGGAGGCTTAAATTGAACAGACCAAGTGTAATGCAAGCATATCCTAATGGCAGTAGCACTGGAGAACTGCGGGTTGTAAAACATCTGACCAGCCTTTTATTGGTGATGATTTTCTGCTGTTGAGAAGGTGGAGTGTGTAGTATTTTTTTGCACATGACTGCTATAAACAACATTACAGACAATAAAAGCTGCAGTGCTATGCAAGTAACAGGACAGATGCAGTTCTGAAGAAACTGGTGTATGATTCATTCATAACCAGAGACGGTGGAATTAGTTTCCACAATTTTCACAATGTTACTGTAGAACAGTGGAGTTGATTTACTGAGGGGCAAAATGGTGAATGCTAGCTTCTAAAGGAAATCAAGCCAATGCTTAGCCTTAATGTCACTTCCATTACATGCTGTATCTAAAGCTCAATTAGCAGATGAGTGTGACGCTAATAATGCAGTTATTGTTAATTTTATTCCTTAAATCTCAATACATTTACATTTATTCACTTGGCAGGCGCTTTTATCCAAAGTGACTTACAGTGAATTCAAGGCATACATTTGATCAGTACTTGTATTCCCTGGAAACTGAACCCACAACCTTTGCGTTGCTAACACAATGTCCTACCAGATGAGCTACAGGAACAATAATAAAGGAATTTTTGGAAGTGTCTGGCAAATGCACAAACGTCAACGTCATGCATGTTTTTTTCATTCCTACAGGCTCCAATTACTATGTGAGAATTCTGAGCACTATTGACAGAGAGTTGCTGAAGCCCAACGCATCTGTTGCTCTGCACAAGCACAGTAACGCGCTGGTGGACGTTCTGCCTCCAGAGGCCGACAGCAGCATCATGATGCTCTCATCAGGTAAGAGCTGCAGCTGCGACGTGCTCCAGTCATCTCATCAGTGACGTGCTCCAGTCAACTCTGCTTTATCTGGAAGCCTTTTCAAGACAAACATTGTTGTCACTGATTTGATGTGATTGTGATTCACTGGGATTTTATGTTGTCACTGTTATTTGATGTGATTGTGATTCACTGGGATTTATTGTTGTCACTGTGATTTGATGTGATTGTGATTCACTGGGATTTATTGTTATCGCTGTGATTTCAGATCAGAAGCCTGATGTGATGTACTCTGAAATCGGAGGAATGGACATCCAGAAACAGGAAGTGAGAGAGGCGGTTGAGCTCCCTCTTACACAT
>JAZGTK010010045.1:0-16712 GCA_036877625.1 Ambastaia sidthimunki | reverse complement strand
TCATTGTCTAAATAGAAACAGGGAAGGGAAGTCAGGGGGTAAGGGAAGATTGGAAATCCTTTAATTACAGGAAAAAAGTAATTTCTTTTTACTCTCAGATAAATTCAGGTCAGCCTGTCAGGTAATTGAAGCTGGGATCAAGGATCAAGAGGGCGTGCATCAATGAAGGACTCTTTTGTTCACACTTAAAAGGATTGGGTTAATATTACCTGTCCAGATTGGCCTCTGAGTCCATATAGAGTTCAGTTATTATTAGCTGAGTTAGGTTTAAATAATGATTTAAGACTTAGAACAGAACCAATCTTCTAAAAATAGCCAAGAGCATATTCTTTTTGAATTGTTAATGGAATTAACTTCAAAAAAATTAAAGTAAAATTTCCAAACCTCTTTTAATCAATAAAGAACAGCCTTAAGAAAACCTTGTGAAAAAACTTTGCGACTTGCGACAGTCTACTTTTTTTGTTTTTGGTGGTAATGTTGTGAGAAATGCCAGCCATCTTTAGCAGTCTGGGGCGTCTGGGTTAGATCAAAGGTTATGCACAATACACAAACAGATTTCTCAGGGTCAATATTGTCACTGCCTGGTTCCTGGCCAGAGGGAGGTGTGATCCATTGTGAGTTCATGTACTTGTAGTGAATGAGGAGATGGACCCTGTACATTCCCAGAAGGAATAAAAGAGGTGGTGAATGAGGAAAGGAAAAGAGGGTTTCTATCTAGAGGTAGGATAAACACAGCTCTGATCTTGAAGAATGTCAGAGCTGAAGGAATAAATACATTTCCAAACACAGCTGAGCAAATTTCAGCTGGTGAAAAGACCGAACAAAGCTAAAAAGTTGCCATCACATTAAACACAAGTTGGAGTTGCAAATTAACTGCAAAAAGAGGAACAAGCAAAATAAGCAAACTAATAATAATATTAAATAAGGGATCGAGAGAAAGAGAGAGATCATTTGAAGCAGTATGTACTGTGAGCTGTGTAACAGAAGTAATGTTCCTAGCAGAAGGATTTAAGGCCCCAGAGAGACTGTCTGGACATGGTAGACCATATAATTGAATGCATGTTTTTTCCATTTAGTTTTGCATGACGAAACATTTTCAAGCCCAGGTCCTTCTTTCCCTCTCTGCCTCTCTCTGTTCTGTTTGTTGGAGGCAGAGCAGCAAAGAAAATAAAGGAAAACAAAAAAGGCAAACAAGATAGGCAAAGATACATGATAACTACAAGTTAAAAAAAATGCTAATTGAAAAGATCTTCAGCTGAACTGTTACTTCACTATGACATGTCAATGTAATTACAAATATTGACGTTTCAGATACACTTACATTTTGTCATTAAATGACTGCCAGTTCTATGGCATATTCCAACACTATGGTATATTTGATTCTGACTGGTGAGTCATATCATTCTGTGGTCAAACATTTCTGAAAAGACATTGCTAATAACTGAACTGACAACTCATCCAAGCAACTCATATCCTTCACAGTAGTGCTACTTTAATGTGTTCTCGTACTACACCAGTCTGTGCTTCATACAAATGTAAGTGAAAATTGGCAATTGGCGCCATCTTGTGCCTCAAATGGTCCAAAACTGTTGTAAATTAAATAATTCTAGCTAATTTCAAAACCTCTTTTAATCAATAAAGAACAGCCTTAAGAAAACCTTATGAAAAAAATTGACTTGCGACAGTCTACTTTTTTTGTTTTTGGTGGTAATGTTGTTGTCAGCCATACTAATAGTACTCTAAATTAGTCTTACTAATAGTTCTAATTTTATAATTAACAGTATACTGTTGGTGGATGGCTGGTAGCTCAGGAGACTCCAGTAGTTAAAGCAAGAAAATGGAAACTTCACTCAAATAAACAAAGAACCCGAAAGAGAAATGGATTCAATTTATCTGAATTTTAAATAGTGTATAAATAAACATTTTAATATTGTGGCAAGTTATTATTATGAGGCCAATTGCATCCCACATTGCAAAAGATAAAGTTAAACTAACTAAATTAATAATGTCAACATACTTATGTTTTTTATAAGCAGGCTTTTAATAAGTAGGACATACAGTCAGTTGTTCAATACCACAAAATAAACCCCTTTAGTATGATTCAAGACCTGATCACAGTATCCAGGTTTATTTTGCAATACACTTCTGTACATTTCAGCATTTGTATACTTGATCTTCTATTGGTCTGTGCAGCTTTACCTCAGTTAAAAAAGCCTTCCCCTCAGAGCTTTTGTAACACATTTACTCACAGTTGACACAAACAAACTTCTGGACCTATCATTCCTGCTTAGATGTGCTTTTATTAAGCCATCACTGGCCTTGCCAGCTCACCCAATCTTTTCATTTATTTTAACTCTCTCTGTGTCACCTTTACTTTCGCTCCCTGTGATCTTATTCTCCATTCCATTACTGAACGTGTTCTGGTTGTGACAAATGAGTTTTCTTCATGTCATACATCAGAGGACAGAATAAGGGGACAGCAAGACTGATGCATTACATTACATTGATCAGATGGGGACTGTCGTGCTTCACTGATCAAGACATACATACAGTACATGTGTTTTTGTGTTCAGGGCCATTTCCCCAGAGACCACATAAATAATACCCTCTTTTATTTATTTTCAGCTGAGTGATCTCTGAATAGAACCGTATCTAGTTGTTGACATTTGTTTTCTGTTGTTAGCAGCTTATTGTTAGAGAGTCCTCAAACTTCTAAAAATATAGGCCCCTAAAAGGCTTTTGCAGCAGAATATTTTTAGGCCACCTACACGGTGTAACTACTGTCACTATGACTACGAAAATGTATTGTAATGTTAAAGTTTTTATAGGAATTAATTTAAAACAAATTCAATAAATAAAATAATTAAAAACATACTATGCAAATAAATAAATAAATACAAAGTGGAATAAAAGAAGTGCCGGTCGGTCATGTTTTAATACCTTTTGATGGTACTTCCGACCATGCACGGCTGCACAACGACTAGCTAGCCTGATAACAAGCAGGAGCTATTGTTAAATTGGTTTAAGCTGTAAATGCTGTATTTTTATCATTGTGGTTAAATACAAAAAGCAGAAGTTTCTACAGTTTGTATTCTAGTGTAGGCCTACATTGTACAGTTTTTAAGTCGTGAGTCTTTAAGTTTCAAGAGTTTTTTGTTTTTAAGTTAGCAGACTTTAGTTGCTGGATTTATCATCATTTTATTTTAAAGGCGTGTAGTCAGTTAAATTATTTAAAATAAACCCTCAAGTTTATCTATTTTTTTAGGGTTTTCTACAGAACACACTGTAACATTCAGAGTCCCTATTTATATAAGATCAGATGGGTTTGAATCGTTTATTTTTCCAATAATCCTGTTACTGCACGATTAGACAACTGAGCACAAATAATATATTATCGACGGAAATACAAAAACACTACAAAAATACAGTACCTCCGCGGATCGAGCACTGGCTGTAATGTGTATTGTACTGCATGCACCTGTCGATAGGACGTCCTTCTAGATTTGTCGTCTTCAGTAAGCGAACACAGACTGTGAGAGATCGGTCTGGCTGCTGACTTGCAGATGCAATCTTAGACTTGCAGACACCTGCGCTTCTTTTGCAAGTGACGTAACTTTTAAGCGACATCTCCACTCTTTGCTGTTTGGAACGCACGTGTTGGATCGAAACTGCCTCGTTCATTGCCGTTAGTTTATAAGTCAGTGTATGATAATATGTTATATTTCCATTTTAATCTCCAGTACAAAAAATTATGTTTGTCTACATATGCTTAGCTCATTCTTTGTTTACACATTTGCCATAATGTTTAACTATATAGCCTAACTAATCAATAATGAAACAGAAAAAATATACATAAAGTAAACTAGCTAATTATATGGTCTATACGTTGAAACCACTAGAAAGTGGTTATGTCCCTGTTTAATTCTTTAAGTTAAAAATAATAGAAGTGATTGATGATAGTGTTAAATAGTGTTAATAATGAACTGTAATTTTACAGCATTTATTAATCTTTTTTCATTTCAGCCTTTACTTAAACAATAAAATCTAAAGCAGTATTTGTTAACATTAGTTGATGAACTTTGTACCATTGCAGTTTATGCCCAGCCCTAAAACCAACCTCCTGCATTGGAGAATGCACAGCATCACAAGAGGTACACTTTTATTACATGACAAGCAGGAAAGTCAAAGTTGCTTTATTTTTCATTGATGCAATGTTATCCTTAATGCTTTTGGTTTATTACAAATGTATCTCTGTTGCTCTGTATGTTATTTATTTCATAGAATCGATTGGTGGAAGATTTGAAGATAACCAGTGAGTGGTGTGTCTGTTCAGCTACCAAAAGTACTTATACAAAGTAGTATGGAAGTCCAAGATGTTTTGGAGGTCATGGACAAGTTACAGAAAGCTTTCAGGGGATAGAATTGAAGCTCTGGAACCCTTTAGCTTTACCAAAATAAATGACATGCATGTGTTTCTTGAACATGTTGACGTCAAGCATCTTAAAGTGTTCTGTTAATATGAAACAGAAGAATATACATAATATGCTAATGTGCCACGTTGAATTGCTTCTTTTGTTTTAAATTTTGAAAGTATTACTATTTTTATAGGATCTATTTTAACTTTAACCAAGAATAAAATGTAATAGTTGTAAATTGACAATTGTAAAACAAAACTCAAATAATTTGCATGATTATAATGTTTTTTAATAAAGTTAACATTTTTATATAAATACTGTTATGGGTTGAATATTAAATGGAATTTATTGCTGTGTTACAACTCCATCTCCTTGCTTAAAGTGACCCTTTGCTTTTCTGAACCCACAGTTGAACTGATAGCAATCAAAGGCTATTGGCTGAGCTGTTTGTATTGTGTGTGGGGGTCTGCCATTTGGGCAGTACAGTGGGGGTTAAACATGGTCAAGACAAGGATAAAAAGGGAATGTGAGAGATGCTCTCTCTCTTTTTCCTGGGTGCCTCTTTTCTTTGCACTTTTCTTATTTACTTGAGCTTTGAGGTTCAGGCCGCTAGGCTCAGCTTCCAGTTAAAGTTTTTTTTTTTTCAGAATAAATTTACTTCATCTAGAATATAAGAGGAGACCTTCTTTTCAATGCAAAAAGAAATTTTTTTTAAAACCGTGTTTGAGAAAATAGGACATGCTGTACAGCACTGTTCCCTATGGGAAAAGTCAAGACACAGCCCAGCTAGTTTCACTGCCTATGGGAGCACATTTCCACTGACAAAGAGAGTCCACAGGTAACCGATCTTTTCCTTAATTATGTGACCATATGCTGATTTTGCCTTTATTTAACTCCCTCTCTCTCCTCATAATAAAGAACAACTTCTTTAGTTATCCATTAATCTTACTACCCCACCCCCAAGCGTTTAACCCTGTTCTTATAGGAATTTGTTTTCTCTTCCTACACCAGAAGTACTTCTACACGCATAACATTCCATTGAAGTGGCCACATTTGTGTTAACAGAGCAAAGCCAGTAAGGGGAGCTCCATCCACATTGGTTAGAGAAGTCACTGTGTACAACATAATGTCATCTTAATATCAGCTTTAAATATAAAGGCAATGTCTGTACCCAGTCATTTGTTAAGAGAAGATAACTTACAGTGCCCAGTCTCCTTGAGTTCACCTGTTCACCTTAATTGTATTGTAATCACATTTCTAATCTCTGTCAAAAAAAAAATTAAAAGCCTTTATCTTTTTTTTTGTGCTCTGGTTGGGATTAAGTCTTTTATTATTATTTATTTAACATCACTTATTAATTAGTAATATTGAAATTAAAGAATTACTGTAGAATTTTCAGTTAAGAACTTCTGTGTTAGTAGTTTCAGGAGGGTGATTCCTTTTATCTTTATTTTTATGTCCTCATCTGAACTCATTTTTGTATGTACTGAGGAGGCAAGGTGGTTCATTCCAGTGAATTAAAATGCATAGGAAGAATACATTACATAAGAGCAGCACGGGAAGAGTAAAAAGGCAAAATTCTGCTTGGTTGTAGGCATGCAGGTACTGTATTTTAAGGTCACTGCAACGCCCATAAATCTGCACACACTACTGTATGCTCAGCTCCCAAGTGTACAGTTCCCCAGTGGGTTGCTTGGTTCCCTTAAACCAGTAGAGGGCAGTATGGATATTTCTGTATTATTTTTATTCTGCTATCTTTTGAGAAAAAAAGCACTGCTCTTTTGATCAGATGCATCTTCATCAGCACTTTGAGCTAGATGTTTCAAGCACGTCTCAGAATCAGTCATGCAGTTTATCAGCTGCATAGCTTTCTTCTTCAGTATATAGCATGAAATGTTTACTTCTCTTTAAACCTATAAACATAAACAAACAAACATCTCAGGGCAAACTTTTTTTGAACCCTCAAAAAGTAGAAAATAAGCTGATACATCTGGAGACCAGGGAATGCTTTAGTATAGGCTGTCACTATTATTTTAACAAATAAATTAGATAGAGAGGTGATATCTTGTCACCTGTGTGAGTTTGTTTAGTGACAGCATCATGACATCCCCTATTGCCTTGTATTTCATGTCAAACCATTTGGGTTTGGGTCCTGACACCAGTGTTGAGGCCATCTGGCCATGCTCTGTGTTTTGTGTCTGTGTCTTCTGTCAGTCTTGTTTTTTTAATGTGTTGTGTCTGTGAAGTACAGTGTCTGAATTCCAGCTCGTCAGTTTAGCCTATGGAATCCTGGCACCTATGCTTTATATGTTTTCTGTCAGAACACATGGCTTATGACGTAGCTTGTTTGCCATGTGCTCTTTTGGTTGTGTCTTGGTTCCATCTTGGTCCCCACATGCCTTCTCTTGTTTCTCTCCTCATTGTATACCCTATCCAACCCTTGTGTGGTGAACCAATTTTCAATGTTTACTACAAGAAAATGATGCAAATAATTGATTTTTTTAACTCTGACTCATTGACCCTGGCTCATTTTCTGTGAATAACATAACAATGTCTGTTTTAATGATAAATGACAAATATTAACTATATATGCTGTATATGTTGTTTGTAACTGGGATAAAATAAACATCTGTAAAGTATTTTACATGCATTTTTGGCTGTATTAATAAAAAACACAATGCACTAGTCCACTAGAGCCACAAACAATGGCTGAGTAACAAAAACATGAACACCATGCAAGGGCTAACCTCCCTGTGTACTCTGTCCTGTACCAGTTCTTTGCAGGTCTTTCCCTGTTTGGTTAATGGTATGTCCTGTGTTCTGAGCCTGCCTACTGAGTCTCCCCTCTCCAAGCCCAGCCTTTGTAGCCTGCCTGCTGTGGACTGTTTTTTTCCCTTATGGAGTGATTTTTATTTTGTCATGTTTTCTTCTAAATAAGGCCTGTTGACACACTGTGCTTTCCCTGAGTCAATTCATCTCTCCTACACATGGACGTGACAATCACTTGTACATGCACACCACCTTTCTGAGGTGACGGGTGAAGTTGTAATAGGATGATAATAAATGCATTTTCTCTAGCTATCTATTAATTTGATATGTAACTTTTACAATAACTTTTTATGTACATGTTTGGTGATTTAAAAAAAAAATATTATGATGGCCCAAATAGAGAGGGCTGTAGCTTTGTAAATAGTTTGTATTAAACTCACTAAAACTGCCAAAATCAGTATGTCATATTAAAGTGTGAAGCCTCTAATGCAAAAAAAACAAAACTCCCTAGGCTGTTAAAGTCACAACACAATTTTTTTTTTGACTTTTTTTTGTGGGTATGTTCCTTTGTATACTATATGCAGCATAGGTAGAGAGAAAAGAATTACTGGAGACTTTACCACACCCTTCATCTGTGTTCTGTATCAAATTCTCCTCCACCACCTCTCATAGGAGAAAGGGGTGGAGCACCTGAGGTTTTCTATTTGTTCACTGATAACAACAGTTCTCTGGCCTTGGATTATTGAGAATACTGGAAAAAAAAAATATAGAGAAGTATTAGGAAAAAAAGAGTCAGGCTCAGACCTCTTTCTACTCATTGTAGTCAGATATGGCAACTGCCCCTCACTCTCCTCGAACCAGATGGAATATCAGAGAGTTCTTCAGGCCATGGGAATAATGGTGGCTGATAGTCAAGTATGCACTGGAATAGTGTTAGGCCGGTGCTTTGCTGGTGTTGAGAGTTCTGTGCAGACTCAGCCCAGGTGAGAAATTGGTTCCAGGAGTTCAAGTGGTTATGGCAGAAGGTTCAGAGGAAACAACCAATTTCTTGTACCTTCTGTTCCATCTGCCCATTAGACTGAGGGTGGTATCCAGATGTCAGGCCTACGGTAACATCTAGGAGCTTCATAGAATTAATAGGATGGCGCAGCTCTAATAATATGAATGGGGGAAGCGCAATGCTCAATATGTCCACTCTAGCGAATGAAGCCATGCCTTCTACTGGAAAGGGCCAATCACCAATTGCTAAACATGAATGATTCTTTGGTGGAGGGGCTCTGAGTGTTGTGAAGTACTTGACAGCTTTTGTGCTGTCAAATTTTAAACAATTTATGGTACCGTTAATATCCTGTTTAATAGTTCATTGGAAATATGTGCTGACTATGTGCTGACAAAATGAGTAACAATGAGCAAATTTTAAAAACAAGTTATTTTTACATTCTCCATTAAAAAACATACAAATGACATAATTTGTTGGAATTTAACAAAAAAATAAATGAAGCACCATTTGTCGAGAAAAAAGTTTCTCAGGAATTATTTAAACAAATGAAATATATAGGAAGTTTTTCAGGAATTATTTAAACAAATGAAATATATAGGAAGTTACATCTCTCAGATAATGTACAAATAAGGATAGTTTAGTTTAATTCAGTTTAGATAATTTTATGTTTAACTGCTATTTAGAGCATTGGGATCATTAAACAAAGGTTTAATGACCTCATTCATTGAAAACTTCCACTGACATTTTTCACTTGTTTGCCTGTAGCTCATAATTACCCTGTGCTCATTCTGACTCATTTTGCCAGCAGGGGTCACATATATTGTTTCATTGCGATCTCAGTCAGCGATTTTTGCATATCTGTCTTCCCCTATTCAAACAGATAGGAGTTGGTCTTGTATGACTGAAGTATGCTGCCCAGAGGCGTTGCAAAGATGGCCACTGAGTGCTGACACTTCCTGAAAGGGATTTTGACATGACTGTAATGACTATAAATGTCATCCATAATAAAACAAAACTTTTTTCCCCTGCAGTAGTAGCTTTGAATGTTATAATTCCTTTTAGACCTTTTCATCCATAGAGCAATAGATAATCTTAAAGTTTTTGTAGGGTTGCCATTACAAAGTCTCTCTATGGTACAAACACATACCTCCATACAACACAATATTTCTCCAGAAAGACACCTGAGCAGTGCATTTAAACATAACCCCATTCCCTGACAGCTGAAATAAAATAAAAAAATTGACCGAGCAAGGTCATATAATTAAATACAATAATTCATTGTTCAAAGCAAGGTGGTTTAAAAGGGTCCTGCCGTCAAGGTGCAACAGAGAGAAATTGGCACACTGGCCTGTATTTAGAAATAAGGTACAGCAGGGCACAGGGACACATGGCTCTATACTGTGACATTAATTACAAGATGATGTTGTAAACACAGACTGCATCAAATTAGAATCACATGCTTTAAAACAGCATGGAGGCATGCTGGCTCCTGTGAAATCAAAATATTGTGTTATCCAATTAGAGCTGGGAAATTGAGTGAAACAGGTCAGGTACTTTATTTGTGTGTATGCTGTATTTGTGAGTGTGTGTGTTGTTCTTCACCAGTGTGCACTTTCGATATATCATGAAGCACTTTGGGTAATGTTGCCAGAGAGGCTTATCGTTCTCCAGAAAGTAAACAACAGCAGGGTAGAGACTCTTCTCACTGCAGCAGGTGGGATGAAATATGCACAAGCATTAGGCAATCGAAGGTCTACTGCCAACTTTGCCAACTTTGTTTCTTTTTATTCAAGTGTAACTATGAAGGTCAACTTTATTCATTGCAATTAACACAAGACTAATTGTGGAAAGTCATGTGATGTTCCTGATTTTAGTAATGTTCCATTCTTAGGCTTATTCCTATCCTAAAGGATAATCGGAGAACATAAACTGTGATAAAGTGAACGTAAGTTCACCTTTTGGTGAATATTTCTCTTTTTGCTTGAAAATAAAAGGGAAGCAGATTTTCATCATTATATCAGTAAATCAATTTTTATTAATTGATTAAAAGATTCAGAGTTAAAGGGATACAAAATAGGTCATCCATATATTGCTGCACAACAACAGTTTATCTTCTGGGGGCTATGGGATCAAAATAGGTTTTATGAAACAGCTAAACGACAGATTGGCCATTCTAGGAGACCAACTGAACCAGCCAAGTTGAATGACCTTAGGGATTAAGCGATTATTTTTTTTCCCTCTTTCCAGTGGTGCTACTGTGAAATGCTTCTTTTCAACCACAATCACAACAGTAAGGTCAGGCATGATAATAGAACGATGTGCACTAGCAATGTGGACCTTTGATGACTTGAAAAGATGACATTTCACAACAGTGCTATATGATAAATGTCACTGGGCTCTTCACACCAGGACATTCTACTTATAATTCGTCAACACAAATATGTCAATACTGACAACAACCAAATAATGTAGTGTAAGTAGTGTAAAATATTTATGGAGCCATGTTGTTTCCTCAAAGAATCGTGTTTATATGCGTATATATACAGTATATATACACATACTTACACACGCACACACACATATATATATATACAGTATGTATATATAACTGATTTGATTCATTTGTTTATTTGTTGCTCCCATCAAGACCATGTCGTGCAATATTCAGATTATATGTTATATATAATTTCAACAGACAGCCTACACAAGTATTTTTTTCTATTTTCTGACATATGGACATAGAGCTGATTCATCTATCACCATGTTATGCACCCACTCAACACCCACAAAAGTGTATCTCACTAAAAAATGAACAATGCTTGCTGCTATGAACAGAACAGTTGGTCATGAATTAATTAAGTGACTTAAGTGCGAATCTCACTTATATGTCAGCAGAATAAAAAAAAATGTTTTTTCTGTTCTGAGGAAACACTGTCATTTAAAAACTCTTAAATAAAAAACATATATCCACCCTATGGATCACCTGTTAGACTGTAGATCAACTCTTTTGCATTTGCAGTCACCTGTTTTTTTTGTAGTTGCATATTATCCCTGAAAAAACAATTCAGGGCCACCCTTGACCAAAACCACACATGGCCAAAGACCCCTGTGCTACTCCTGTAATATTAACCTCATACAATGCTGTTCTGAAAATATTCCTGCTCCAGTTTCAGAACTACTGTAGCGTGTATACAACTGTAACTAGGTGATGTTTTTGTGCATTTGCTTTTATGTGGATCTGCTTTGAAATGGCACAGGTGCCAGTTTTGCATGCAATGTGAGTATTAAAAGTCGAAAAGTTTTAAGCAACAATTTTACATAACTGAACACAGTCATAGATGGCATTGTTGATTTTGACAAAAGCATTATCTAGTTTATCAGACAAGGATATAATGCGATTGTTGTGTGACAGAAGTTGTGTACAAATAGGTTGCAAAAAAAGTGCATAAAAACAGCAAAATTCAACATTGTGGGTGCCTCTTTAGAAGTTTGTATTTAAGAGCTCATAAGCAGATTAATGTTTTCAAGTACTTTTGGTTTTGTTTTTTCCCCATTTTTTCATTTACCTTTTTCACTTATTTAAAAGCTATTTAGAGCTCCTGCAGCAAAATGAAGCAAAAGAGGTGAAAAATTGATGCTTAAACTAGGTATTTGTCATTTAAGTGCCACAGAAAAAACTGATGTAGTTTGGTCCCTCAAGCCAGTCAACTTAAGCAGCAAAATGTGTGTTCTGACAAGTTTTATCTCTTTCCTCCATTATCAGTACACAGCATGTGTACAAACTAAATTGTACAACAGGCAATCACAGTTATTTATGATCAATACCAATTTGCTTCCACCCTGATTCTTTAATTACCATCCCCTACTAGGCTTAGGCCATAAAGAGTTTTACACTTGTGATTAGACTTTATGGTGGCATTCATTTGCATTCAACCCAAAAACAGGATTATTTCTACTTAAATAATTGTAACCTGTTGAACCTGACAATTTGAAGAATATAAACTACATGCATTACACTATGTCAAATTGTTAGACAGATTCAACAAATCAGATATGACTAGAATCCAGCACTCTGAAAACCGCTACTTACATAATGGATTACACTCCTTGACACAATTTTTCTTCATGATATATCAGGTCAACATTATCTTTGTTAAAGGTAACCATTTTTACAAAAGAGTGCTGTAAACAAACACTGTACACAGACCCAAAGTCAAGAGCAAGAGCAAAGTCAAGATAGGGTTGCTATTAGAAGTTAGAAAACTATATGCCCAGTTCCTCTTTTTAGGATTCTAACTGAGAACATTATAAAGTCCCGGAATAGATTTTGTAATATCCGATATGCAATATTATGAATTTATGTGCAAAGATCTTTATCATTGTTGTTTGATTTAATTCATTAAGAAAACAAGAAAAACAAAAAAAGTTGCATAAATGTTGTTTTAAGCCAGGCAAATAAAACAGCCCTGTAATGTTGATCATTAAAAAACAGTGGAGAAAGAGAGACCATAAGAACAATCAGAATAAAAGAGAGAGAACGGCATAAAAAAAAGAACAATGAGAAGACAATAAACTGGACAGGGGTGACAGAAGATGAAAGTGTCTCTCTGCTTATCTGCACAAGGTTTTATCCCCATTCACTTTTCAATTAAAGATACAGCCGTCACCTCATCTCCAGGGAATGACACTTCAGCCTTGCACGCTGCCATCTGATCGCAATTTCAGTAATGTCATTTTCATGCAAATGGGTTTTTTATGTCTCCAAATGAAACCTAAGAGGTGCTTATAAGATGTGGTCACATGTTTAGTAAGATCTGATATGTTTGGCTGTAAAAGACAATGAGTATGTGATGAATGTTAAAAGTGTGAACATTTTACATTAAAAGCACAGGAATGATTGTTTTTTTATCAACCCAGAAGATATAAACATGAACACAGAGTAGTAATGGAGAAAAATACTACAATAAGTTGTATATATTGTCTTTCTTTGCTTTTGTGTTTTTACTTTGTATTTGGTGCAGAGCATGGTGTTCAGCACCAATAAAAATCATTCATGGATGAATTATTTTTTACAGTACAACCTCAGTAGATCTGAGCGATGGTTTTATAGTTTGGAAAGATTTGCATTTGTATTTAAATATGTTTATTAGCATTGGCGGCAAACCATAATGACTTCATTTGAATCCATAAACAGACAAAACTGGCACACAATTTAGCCTATCGTTAAAAGAGAGATACAGCTGACTATGAGGTTATATTTTGTTTTTATTAACACAGAACAGTTGTTTTATTAGATTATAAAACAACTTTACCTAGCAATTATATACATTTTTTACAAAATTGTTTAAATGCTTTTCATCTTTGAAGATAATCTTTGATAAACAATGAAGGCTTTTTTGGTTCAAAGTGTTTGTAACCAAGCAGACAGATACTATATAAATCAGGAGTTTGTGCTTTGGTAGAGTGGGATTAGGTTTTCAAACCTTTGCTGAAACCTTATATTTTTTATGCAAGGGCAGCCGAGCACTACTTTAATTAAACCATTATTAAATACAAAGACGTTATCATGATTTCCAGCCAGGTGTGAATGAGAAGAAGTCAACAAATAAAACTGAGCTCTCTCTCTTTCCAGTTGGCTCATCACATAAATGGAATGTGCTCATACCGTCACCTTCACCATCCTGTCAATTATATAATAATATTTTTCATTTTCTTTTTCACCTTTTTAATGGGTTATAAATAACAAATAGGATTTGGTTAGAATTGGCCTGTAGGATTTGCACTGCAAAGAAACTTGACCGCGTATCTATACCCCTAGGCTATGCGTACACAAATCAGCAACTCCAAAACCAGCAAATGGTTCCCTATGACCAAAAGCTGCTATAATATATAACTAAAAAGGTACTTAAAAATCACACATATGATATTGATGATGATTTTATTTCAGATTAATGGGAAATATAATGTAGTTTGAGTAGCTCTACAGCTAATCAAAAACATAAACGTCAACTAATTCTTACTACCACCAGCACTTAAAGTGTAGATGTGTCCATTAATTATTGGCCCAAAAAGTGGTTATAAAATTTTGCTGCATCATGAACCCTGCACCCATCAAGAGCCAAAGACTTCCAACATTTCTTTTGTGGAGTGCTGATTTTAACATTTTACCTTCAGATAAAAATGTCTATACCTGAGGTACTGAATTCTTTTCAAAACTACACAAGCAGATGAACTTAATAAAGACCTTTATCATTCCAGCAGAGAGTGCAATTATAAACTCAGCAGCAGTCCAGCATTCAACTGCTTCATCCCAGCAATCAACTATAGCATCCTGCTAAGAGGTAATACCACCAAATGTTTCTATCACCCACAAATATCACCCACCTTTTCATTAGGTACCATCAAATACACTTCCAGTGGTTGCTGTCCATTTTAATCAGTTCAACAAAAAGTTCTTGACAAAACATTAAAAAAAATTACACAAACTACACAAACTATACATACCACAAACTACAAATAGTATGTTGTGATACATTGTGTTGTGTTTAGAATGGTGCAATTTGTATGCCGTTTATGTCAGTGTATTAATGCCAAAGGTCTCTCATAGAAAGCAATAGGGTTACCACCCATGTCACTATAAAAGGGATCTATAGCATCTTTACAGCCACACAGTTTTGCCAGTTGGCAGTATTTGGTGCTCAGTGAGTAAGAACTTGTTTCAGTTCAACACACCACAAAAAGCCTCAGATCGAGACTTTAGCATTGAACAGTGTCATGCATTCGAATGGGCCTTAAGCAGGGGCAAATATGTATCAGATGGCTTTTTTGTCCATGGTATCATCCAGGTTTCCTCATCTGCAGCTGAGGCTGAATGACAATGGCCAAGAAATGGCTCTTGCAGTGAATATAAATTCATCATAGCTGCGAAGGACAGATGCCATGTTTGGCTGTCAGTGTAAGATGAAATTCATCCCGATAAAAGTGAGGATTTACTATGGAATAAAGTTCCGAAAGCTGATATCACAATGTTTGGATACCTGCTTAAACTCATAGTGTGTATGTAAATGTATGTAAAAATCTAAGCATAATTGTGTCTCAGAAGGAATTGTTTAAATAAAAATCTCAGGTAGAGAGAGCATACTGACATTCCCTCTCTCTTTATTAGACCACTCTCTCACCTTTCTATAAAACCTGTCTTAACACGCCCCAACCCACCTACTCAATCACCTCTACCCTCCCCTCTTTCCCCTTACATAGCACACCAGTCTACCAATTCACATTCTCAGCTCTGACTGCTCAATTAGATATCCCAGTCCCCTCTGACCTATAGCATAAGGCACAGAATTGCTGAAAAATCAATAAATAATGATACCATCATCTTGTAACATTTGCATACTGTGTAACAGGGAACCAAGGTGTTAAATAATTCCCAGCTGTAAAGTTGATAAAAAATTCACCATATATACAGTACATACAGTAAGAAAATTGTTACAGTATAGTAGGCCTAAGTAGGTCTAACTACAATTAAACAACTGCATAATGTTCCCCATTACTTTTGTGGTTCTTTTCCTGGCTTGAAATTGAAGTGCACATGGCAGAGTAAAGCATTTAAATTATGATGCATCATAATTAGAGTTCTCAGTAGGAGCTCACATGCCGTTGATTGCTCATTGAAAGAGGTTCAGCTTGATGGATTTCAATGATTTCTATTCAGAGCGGCGTTTGGTTCTGGCTGTTTTTTTATGTCTGACACAAATGACAGATGAATGAATCTGGCATATCAGCGAATTGGCTGAATTTTATTGATGGAGAGATGATCTAATAAAATTTTTTTTGAATTTGCATGATTCAGAGACAGATGTTACAATAGCACTGTAAGGAATTAAATATGTAATTTAGATACATTTTATTTGAAAACGTTTGAAAACTTTAATACTTTAATTTTTAAACAATTTTTTTCTGTTTTTTTTTCTTTTTTTTCTGAATAACTGCCTGATTGATTTTTAAAGGACTTGTTGGACTAAAATATCACAAAAAACAGACTTGCTGCTTTGGGATATTTGTACAAATGTGCCTCTGTACATTTTTATCCGTGAATATTTCAATAACTTCTGTAATTCTATCCTTTTATGAAATGAATGAATCACTTTACAATCTTTTTTATGGATTAGAGTACTTAAATCACGAGAGATGTTTTATAAAACTTCAGAGGAGCTGAAAATATTAAGCATTAAACTTTGATGTGAGAGATTAGAGGAAGTCGTTTGGGAAGTGGGAGGTTGACTGAATAGTCTCTGATGTGAGATGCATGCTCATTGCACATTTATTTCCTTTTGTTGTGATCTCTGTCAAATAGAACGCCAGAAATAGTTCTTCTTCGCAGACAAGGTAACGATTTAGGGTAGTTAAAAGCTTGTGTTTAATTAATTTTGAATCCCTGGGAAGTGGTTGACTGATTCCACCCTGATTATTATACTGCTGCATCCACAGGAGTTTTTAGACCAAATGGTCTATATTTTTCATAGTTT
>JAZGTK010010044.1:0-16713 GCA_036877625.1 Ambastaia sidthimunki | reverse complement strand
AGTTTTTTTTTCACAGTTAAGAAAAATCTGATGAAGATGATGATTGTGGCATGTAATGATTGGAGTTCAGATAGAGATTTTCTCACACAACTGGTTTTGGGTAAAAGTCGTTTGCTCACACCACAGAGACAGAGATAATGAGATAATGAGATAATGGTTTTGAAGCTCACACACAGTGACTAAAATCCAGAAACATTAAATGTATTATTGTTTAGTGTGGACTGAATATTGTTATCAAGGAAAGACTGAAAATAAATGTGTCTGAAAAAGTTCAGACCTCAGTTTTCAAGTGTTTGTTCATTTTTGTTTGATCGTATTTTATGTTAGTCATGAAGTTCATTGTACTGAACTGTGAGACAATCTGCCGTTCAAAGATCAGCTACTGTATAACATTACAGGAGATAACAGAAGACGGTTCTGTGAAGAAATCTGAGCGGTATTGAATCAGTGTGTATGTAACGGTATAACGTTTCCCTCTTGCTCACTTTCTCCACCTCTAATGTACCGAACATGTCTGTCTTTCTCTCTCAAGTGTCGTTTCATTGTCATCTAAAGATGCATCTTCTGCCAACTCTGTTTCAGTCTTACCCATAATGCACTGCAGCTCTGCCAACAGGAACAAAGAGACGCAGAGCCTGATATCACGTGTGCTTCACCACAATGTCTGTTTGAGATAAAAATGTTGCTGTTTCTAAATATTAACCTTGTGCCAAGACTCAATATTTTTGGTTGTGTTTTGGGCCAAAGCAAGTGTCACAAATTAAACATTAATCTGGTCCTTAAGATAAATCGAAACATGTCCAGCTATCAGGCGGAATGTAGTTGAGGAGTTAAATGTTATCTATGTTCATTATCGTCTCCTATTGTGTCATTAATACCCCACTTCAGACATTTGTCCTCTAACTGTGATTGGCTGGATTTTCTAGTGCAAAAGTAATGTACATTTACAACAGCCAGCCGTGTGCGTATGTCTCCTATGTAGTAGAATTTTCCAGAGGGCCATCTGTTCTCTCAAAGACTCTTTCAGACTCCACATGGAGGAGACACGTTCTGTCAGAGAAGCTCTGGTGGCTCGTGTTTATTATGCAGATGCGGGTGTACTGCTCGGATTCTGCTGTGGAGGAGAAAAAATGGCCTTATTCCCTCATCCTCTCATTCAGTTTCTACCATCTCTGCAGCTCTCGTCGTGTGCTCATGATCTGTGTTTATGTTCTGTAATTTTCCGTCTCTCCTGAGGCATCTGTATGGAGGAGAGGTTGACCTGCCTCATGCTACGTTAGCAGGCCAGATTGAACTGCTGTCGTGTTGATGAAGTGCCGGGGGTCCACGCTTCTCTTTACAGCTACACGCGGAGCCCAAGCTGCCAAATGCACCGAGCATGTGTGAGCTGTCTCACCACAAGCGCTCTGGGAATCTATTTCCTCTCTGTGCCACACCGTCATAAAGTAGAAAGACATGCACATGAGACAGATAAGAAAGGGGCCAGTTGTGCTTTAGGGGCCACACCTCCGCTCTGTGGCTTTGGTTACGGATGGGATGTATAATGTATGCAGCACGCTCAGACCAAGAAAGAGAGAAGTGGAACCCTATTACCCACAATCCACAAGCAGAGGAAGCGCAGTGTTTATCTAAAAATAAATAGAGTGATTCTGAGAGACATGCATTTATACACATTTATTAAATGCAGTTACAGGGATACGCCGGCCGCACAGCTATGCATTGCCCATGTTACCAAAAAGCAAACATATATGCTTAAACATCCCATTTAGGATACACAGACATATACAAACACTCTCCTCACAGACTCAGAAGTATACAGTGCACGGAAAAAATGATACATTTGCTGCTTAAAGCCATCAGACACCCAGTTTTTCATTTTGTTCCTTCTGTTGTTGTCTGTCTCCTGAATGCTGAAGAAAATGAGGGGGTTTGGCTCTGGGTAGGGACGTGAAATAAATACAGGAGTGGCCAGAAAAGCAAAAATGATGAAGTAACTGTTTCATTTTATACCTTGGGGTAATTTGCTACAGTCCCTCATTCTTTGGCCTCTTTGCTTCAATACATCAGCCCCAGGTTTGCCTCTGTGGGCCTGTTTCACAAAAATACCTCCTCACATCTCTGTATCTGTGGCATCACTCTTCATCTGTACGAGAAATGACGCTAAACAGTCCTGTGAGAGACATTTATAGTGTGCAAAACTGCATATCCTCATACTGACCTGTCCAGTCATCAGTTTTAAAGAAAATCATAGATATTATTCTTTCTAAATTCTTTCCTCTTGTTTTCATTGTTTATATAATAAAATACTGAGCGATTATATAAAATCACGACGATTATTTTGACTAGTCGACCATCTTGGTGTGTCAGTAAAAGGCATGTACAGCGATGTGTGCCCACGCCTGTATTTTGATTGGCTGAGAGGTTATTTCGCTGAGATGTGACATGCGTTCTGCGTGTGCAGGGGGGGATTTCCACACAGCTACATACATGTATTGGAATCTTTCAGGTATAATACGTGTGTGTACTGGGCTGCTAATATGATCCAGGACCACACAGGTGTGGGCGGACGGATCCCGACTCCGGCTCCGGGCCAAAAAAATCACCCGTGTCCCTCAGGCTCCGTCTCCAGCTGAGCGCCGACACTTTCTTGGCTTTCAGGGCTGCATAACATCCGGGAGAGGTCTGGCCCGCCGGCTGCTTCAGTCTCAGGGATGCGTGCGAGTTCTCCGGCTCTCCTGTGTGCCACCGCACCACACATTTATTGCTCATTACTGAGGTGACTGAGATGAGGAGGTGACAGGTGAGTGAGGTGAGTGAGGTGTGAGGGCTAGAACATTGTTTTATGTACTTTCTCAGTAACTGGATTTTGTTCATTTTTAACCCCAAAAAGATGCAGCTTTCATAATAAATAATTAAGCTAAAATAGCATGTACCCTTTTATTATTTCTCAGTGAAGTGAATATTTATTGCTTGGCTTTTTTTTAGTTTTGTAAATGTAGCGTGGAGTGGTTATTTTTCGTTTGTTTGTGTGCAGTGTACCGGTTCTGCTGTACAGAAGTTTTCAGAATTGAAATGTTGTGATGGCCTGGCTAAAATCTTCAAACCCCTCCTGGTTAATAGAGGCTTTTTCTTTTCTCTTTATAAATGTGGCCTTGTTTATTCCTCTGCTTTTATTTGAACTGGTGTTTATGCGCTTGGCCGGCAGCTGGTGTGTTTTATTTGTGCTGATGATTGGCCTGAAGCCGCGTGTGCTCACTCTACACGCGTACAATGGAGGATTTTGTTTTGTGTTTCATAAGAACTTACAGGACACTCAGATCCTGTCAGCAGATGCTACTGCTGGCAATAAACATCGGTTTTCTCTTAAAGCTGCAGGCAGTGTGTGTAGCAAGGAATTATGGGGGATAGAAATTCTTCAGTTTGTTTTGAACACAGTTGTGTCTTACAAACCTTGATGCAAAGGGAACGTGTTGTTTTTGTACGTGATGTCACATCATGTTAGCTGTATGAAATGCAGTGTTTTAATGGCAGACTACATAAGCTAGGGTGCATTCTCTTAACAGTACAGTGCACCTAAAAATGTTATTGTCATTATGTTCTTATCCTCAAGTCAAATTATGTATTTTTCTGTAAAATACAAATAAGAGGTTAGACAAACAGCTGCTACAATGAAAGTTGAAACCGCTTCAAAAAGGCATAAAAGTGGCAGAACAATTTGATAAAACAGTACATAGTATAATATTATATACTATTATAGTACATAATAGTATACTGTAGAAAATGTAATGGTATGGGGTAGAATGATGGTAAATGATAACAGATGTTTTATTTTTTTAGGTGAACTATTTCTGTTAACGTATAGCCTTCAGCAGTTTTGAAGTTCATGAGAATTATACAGAGTGGGTGCGGTGATATCAGTTTGTGATTTTGTGATCGCTCTGATATCTCTCCATCACCAGCATAGGATGTTAACGGCCTAATTTTAGTGTTTCAATAACGCCTGAAACTTTTCTCCAAGTATTGTTTCTGTTATTCACTGAAAGAAGTTAATAATGAAACGGTAACTGGGTGGAATTGGAGGGTGGAATGGAAAACCAGGCATGGATCTGGAGTTACCACGGAACGGTAATTTGGTTACAGTCCACCCCACTGACATACTTTGCTGGATGTATATGGATGTGGCCAGGTTCTTAGTAACCAGAAGGGAAACAAACACAGTTTGGACGAGTGGGAGTGATGGATGAAGAGAGGAAAGAAAGCTAATGTCTGCGGGCTGAGATTGGCCAGACTATTGCCTGCGCTGGCAGTGAGCCTTGTGTTCTCTTCAGATGCAGGAACTGATAGAAGGGCATTTAGCCAAGACATCGCACCACTCAATCTGCTTTACCTCACAGCGTAACCGCCCGGGTGCCACTGAGCCACAGGGCTGTCCCGGCCTCTGCCAGTACACAAAACACACAGAGAAATTATCTTTGTTTCCACCTGGCTTGACTTCCCCTCCATTCATAAAAATACCTGTTTACCTGCCTGCCCAGCCTCACCTGATGTGTGTATTTGGGGAGGTGTGCTGAAGCACTTCGGCTGTGTTGGATGTGTCACGCTCTGCGGACGATACTTTATAGTGTGATATCTCACTTCTGTAGTGCTGGCTGGCACAGAACTTTGGCACACCATGCCAGTGATTTGTAAGTTTTTGTATACAGTATGATAGTATGGCCATATTGTACACACATTGAAATGAAATTATGATGTCACTGTACTCAAAAAGCCGCGTCACACAGGTGTTACTGTGTTTGATATAGTGTGTTGTGTGCAGTGAACACTGTGCAGAGACTGTTAATTACAAAGCTTTCTCTGTCCTCATTTCCTGTCTGTCTCTCTTACGCGTCTGTTTCTTGTATCTCCTCCAGGCCGTGTTTAGAAGCGAATTTGATAATTACATTTATAAGAAGGGCCTTGGCCGACAAGCTTTGTGTTCGCTTTGTTCAGCATTGAGAAAGTGGAGTACGTCGTGCCAGAATCTCAGACAAAGTTCATGGCCTCTGCTGAAAGACAAGCTTTGGGTTACGATGGTTAACCAGTTGACTAACTCATCCAGTTGTCAGGGCAACAAGTTCATGTAGATTTTTACATACACACATATATGTATAATTAGCTTTAATTAGTATGCTGGCAGTGTGTTTAGCTTGTTTATATCTTCACTTGGCTCTGCTGACTGGAAGCTCGTGAACGAGGCGTTTATACGTGATACACTTACTGTTGAACTGTTCTTTAAAACATCAGGGAAACGCTTGGGAATCTGAAAGCTTTGCATTGGAGATCATGTTATATGTGATAATTTGTTATTAATTTGATTCCTTTTACTGATTTGATTTATTTTTATTGATTGACAGTCTTAGTTTTACTATATTGAGAAAACTAGAATAATCTGTGTGATAAGAAAGAAGGAATAAGAGAGAGAAAAAGAAAGAGACCAACAGAGACTTTAGTTCTGCAATATACTTCATAATTATTCTTTTTCATGGTTCTTTTAAGCCAGCAGTTTAAAGCCTTTAATTAAGTGCACGAGGAACACAGAAAACGGTAAGAAAGAAATCACGGTTCTTGCCAATTAAAACGTTTCAGTGCCGCATTGGAGAATACAGCAACCGCAGGCAAAGTTACAGCAAGAAAAACAAGGCCGAGCGCTTTACTCATCTGCACCTGCTGTAGTTTTATAACCAATGTATGTTCTGTGTCAACATATATATCAAGCGTTACCACAGAACATACACACTCAACACACACACAGGTGCAGTGTACCTACATTGCTCTATTTAAAATTAATGTTGCTTACGTTCGTTTTTTACCTTCGTTGCACTTTTTTCTCTGTACAAGTGAACACACAGTTTTATCATTAACAAACACTGATTCTGTCCTGAGCCCCACACAGATTTAAAGAAAAAGTTTCTCAAAACTAAAAATTCTGTCAGTGTTTATTCACCCTCATATATTTTAAAACAGAAAGTCAGACATGTTTGAAACAACATGAGGGTGATTAAGTGAATTTTAAAATGAATTCATAAATCTGTAATTTTCAGGCCAATGTTTAGAATGTTAATTTTTCAGGTGAACTATTCCTTTAAACTCTGCCGCTTCCTCGGCCTTTCCGGTCTCCTTCCTGCCCTGTTCTTGCTCAGTTGCATGTTTAACAGGAACGCTGGCTTGTAAAGCTGTTTTTATAGATGCTGTTATGTTTGATTGTATAGAGCTTTATGACTTTGCCCTTGATTGAACAGGGAGGGGTTGGACCTCCTACAGCAGAGTCTGTGTGGCAATGACACCGTCTGTGTATACATGTAGCCACGGGAGGCGGGGCCTACAGGCTCTCCACCAATGAGAAAATAGAATCACCAATAAAAATATCGAGCCAACATATTCTCTCTCGTAACCTATAATCCTCTTGTATCCTTTGCTAATCATGGTGGACTAATTATTGTAATTAGTTGCAGCAGTCGGAGCGATCAGCATTAATAAATGGTCCTACACACACACACACACACACACACACACACATCGTTCCTCACAATAGATGGGCAGCTGATGAAAAGGCCTGTTAGGCTGGTAAATATTCGAAGAGGCTCGTCTGATGAAAGATGAGAGGCCAGCCGAGCTTTAACTAATGCTGAACAAATGTCCTCTTGGCTTCATTGTCAGAGGGTTGCATCACACACTGGCTCACTGCGTTGCTGTGCCCTTGAATTGCAAAGCACCTCTGCAGTCAGAATATAAGCCAGCCGCATATCAAAGCGCATGCACCCTGAATCATGCAGCGTGTTGCAATATAGAAGTTTCCGCCTGGTGGTAGCATGCAGGTCAAATATGTCTCCTGTGACCTTATTTAATTGGATTTTGAAGGAAAGGGTGGGTCTGTGAGGTATTATTTTTTTATTATTCACTGTACTTTATTTATTAAAATTGCAAAACAGTGTGTATTGATATGTATATACACTGCAAGCTGAAATTTAGAAAACGCTGAAATGTTTCTCATGATATTGAAAACCTTTTGTTTGAAAAGCATATGTTCAAATATTCAGAATTAATTTTGTGGATAAAATTACAATTGTGCCATATTATTATTCACCCTGCCAAGAGGATTTTTCTCCAATTTCTATGTATAGGGTGGATATTTTTTATAAAAATAATTCATTACGGTAACGAATTTAACCTAGGTGCCTTGTTTTATGCATGTTCATAATTCAACAAAACTCAAATTAAAATTGAATTAAAATGAAAAATTAACATTACTTGTGATGTGTTCTTGTCTATTTCTGAATGCAGTTTGGTTGGTCTGAACATTTTTGAGGCATTTACATTGTGATGGGATGGAATGAAACTGATCTTGATGCCAGGTGCCAACAAAGCCCTGGAGTCTCTCAGCTGTGTGATCACGCTTTAGTCCAGCTTAATGTCAGATCCTCTTTCTTTCCCTTCACACACTATATACAGATCTGATTCCCTTTCTGGTTCAGAGCCACCATTCAAAGACAGATCCAGAGAGCCGGTGCGGCATGTACCATCATCTCCTGTTTGAGGGGGTGCTTGGTAACTGAGCACAATAAACACTATAGAAACATTCATATACACTTACGCAGAGACATCTGTCAGCAGACAGCCTTCTGTGAATTTGCCTCCAATGTATCAGTTTCAAAGAAGAATTTGCCTTAGAGAAGAGACCAGATAACTGACAGAGTTGCTCGTGGAAAGAAATTTGGACAGAGCCTCAGATGTGACTCATATTGTCTGACCTTATTGACCTGTGACAAAAACAAAAGAGACAAAAGTTGTGTGCTGATCTGTTGCGTTGCCAAATCTTCAGATTCCTCGTACACACTTACTTCCTGTTTCTAATCTCATCTGTTGTGTTTTGAGTTGGGCGTCCACTTCAGTGTAGCTGTGTCTGCGTACAGTTCCTTCTGAATACTGTACATCATTAAAAAACCTAATAAATCACTTTTGCAATTGGTTTTTGTATTTGCAATTGGTAAAATTAAGCCCGGAGACCAATGTATATAAATGCTTGGAGTGTGTGTTTATATATAATGTTAGTAAAAATAATGTTACATTAATAATAATAATGAGATCCTGCTGTTATTTTTCTTTCGTGTGTTTTTAAAAAAATGTGTGAACAGGTTTTTGTCAAGCTAACTTTGGTTCACATCACAAAATCAAGACTCCGCATGTGTCCCTTTGAACTTGATACCTCCAGTTCTGACGCAGTCCTCATCTCTCAAACTAGCTGATGAGCACTGAATATTTCCCCAGCAGATTCCTCCCAGCATCAGTCCAGCACTGAATCAGTGAATTCTACATGGACTCTAGACAAAACTGCTCGTTTAAGAAGTCATCAGCCCCCCACATACTTTTAAATCTGCCTTCTGTGCTACATTTTACCATTTTTTTCCATCTGTGTAGGAGCAACATTTTAACATTGTGTGAAAGTTGTTAGTAATAATCATGCGTACAAAAGATGAATGTATGATGTTTTGTACAACTGTTTTAATCTCATTTCTGATCCAGATTGTTGAGTCTGCTGGCATGTGCAATTTCTGCAGGTTTTAAAACCAAAGGAGAGAAATTAGAGACAGGAGCGTGAGATCAGTGGGTTTGAACAGGGTTTGTATAGAGAGAGATGGGATTATGGTCCATAAAATATAAATTCTGTTCCTGGAAAGTCAGTAATGCACGGGTGAGCTCTTGGGAAATATGGGAAAGATGAGGAAAGATGCCTACACACTCACAAGTGAAGATTTAAAACCACAGGGAGTCGGTTACCCTTTGCTAGCTTTGCTTGTACATTTTAATGTGCACTTTAAGACAAATTATTCATCGAAATAGCGTAATTATGACGTTTTGCTTGCATTAGCATGCATATTAATTTTGATTGTCTCTCTTTTGCAGACCACAGCACACATCGTTGCATTATTGCTGCACGTCCGGTTTGGAGAGTGAGGCGGGCTTGGTTTGCGAGCGTCGCTTCGCAGAGCCGTCCAATGACTGTCTGACTCATTACAACCCGCGAATGACAGGCGTGCATTCGAGGGTGGGGCCCGCCTCAGTCTCGCGTGATTGGCTGCTGGATGGAAATAAGGTGAATGGAACACATGTCCAAGGAGCAGGACTCAAACCAATCAGAGGGAGAAGAGAAACGGTAAGCCACGCCCCCATGATCCTGTTAAGAACTGACTTTGTTTCACTGCTGTGTGAAGTTCTCTCTGCGTCTGCATGTGTTTATTTAATTTTCAATCTCATGGTGATGCTTCGGGAGAGTCGAATGTTCTGCTCAGTGCTCAGTCTCCTACATAATTCAGTTTTCCCGGTAACTGGCTCCATTTGCTCTTGTATGTATGAACGGCTCACACGGTGAGTGTGTTACTGGCTCTGTGCTGTGCATTTGAGTTTTAAAGGCAGGCGCCGAGAGACCAACCTTTACCTCACACACACACTCAGAGAGACATACATGCTTTTATGTAAGGGCTGGAGCCAGCAGCAGAGCCTTAGAGAATTCCAGTTACAGTCCAGACTCAGCACACACTGCTGTACACACACACTGCTGTACACACACACACACACACACACACACTGCTGTACGCACACACATGCACTACACAGACTGCCCCCTCACGTTCCTAAAGAGAGACAAGTTGACAGCCAATAGCATTGTTTGTAACAATTAGCCATACAGATACTAAATCTGTGTGTGTGTGTGTGTGAGAGAGAGAATTGATTCACTTAACCATAAATTTGTACCCAATTTGTACCCAAAAGTGTGTATGTGTGTGGGTGTGTGTGCATAATGGGCTGGTCATAGTCTGAGTGGGTTACACAAGAGCCCTTCAGCTTAATTACATGAGTTCACCTGTCAGTGCATTAGCTGGTCAGGCACTGCAGGAATCCTGGTTCAATCAAAGAGCAGTTCTTCTCCAAATTTCATCACTTCATCCACACCAGCCCTCTCCACCATCCCTGCCAACCGTCCTCCAATCAGAAACCTTCTGTTTCTTCTGTGGCAAAGTCTGTCATTTCTGAGTCTTGTGAAGGGTTTGAGACCCAATTTTATTTTAAATGGCTTTCTGATGCAGTTTAAACTGTATCAGAACATTTTGTTTCATAAATGTTTGGGATGTGTAGAAAAGAATGAGGTTGTTGTTGCTGCTGTTTTGTTATTAGAAAAACACAACACGTCACTTTGAGTCTGTTTGCCACAGTTGCCATGTAACGCTAAGTTTCAGTTTAGAGTGAATTTCATGGGTGTATTAGATGTTTTTGATTTGTATTGTTTAATTATTGGCATTCAGGAATAATTTCCAGAAAAATTTCTAAATAATCGGAAGCTGGATCTTTGAATTTCAGAGTTTAATATTTGCACAATTTAATTGGACTCTGAGAGACTTTCTTGTACTATTTATGATTTTAAATAGTCACAGTTTATCTCTCTCACCCTCTGACATTGTCTTTTAATTTTATCCCCCTGTCAAATCAGCCAATGGAATCGATTTTGCATGACATTAAATAACCCCATTACTAGAACCAGACTAGAACCATCAGGTTCCGGAACCTGGTGTTTTTCCTATAACCATTACACTTCTGAACTCTACACTGTGACGTAATGTCAATGCTAACAAAGTGTTGGTTGAGCAGCGTTTGAAAACGGCACACCGGTCCTGTAGCTAAAGTCATGTGACCTGCAGGCTGTTCATGTCATCTGTCCTCTCACTCTGTCATGTCAACACATACAGAAAACTGTACACACACACACACACACACACACACACATTTAAATACATGAAGCGCAACCCTTTGAACTTTTCTCAATTTCTCTTCAGGTTCTGTCACTTTGTCTTTTTGCTTTTGTTCTGACATTAGCTGGGAACTGCCAGATCACATTTAGACAGAGTCTAAAATAAGCTCTCATGAAGCTGGCAGTGAGAGAGAGAGACAGAGAGAGAGAGAGAAAGAGAGAGAGAGTTGTCTGACAGCTCCTCAGCTGCCTGTCAGTCAAGTCGCATCATTCTGCACTATTGATTCTTAAAGGTACAGATAACCCAAAAATAAAAATTTCAGAAATTAATCTGTATGACTATTTTACACAAGTAATATAAGTGATAAGTCATATTTTTTTAAAGAAAATCCGGGTCTTTTCCTGACATTTCTCAAGCTGAAACAAAACGGCACCGTCTCTGTTTGCTTTTATTTCATTAAAAAGATTGACCAGGGTATTTTCAGTGAGAGCATGTTTTTTGGGGTGAGATATTTTGCGATAGGGTTGCGTGCGTTGTAGCGCTTTCTGGGAATAATTGTGTTATGGGAATCATTTCTGCATGTGTAGCTTTGCATTACTTTGCCATTGTCAGTTTGACAAAGTTGAGATTTATATTATCTGACCCAAACTGCAATTGCAAACATATGTACCGATGTCTGTGTTCAGTGTGTAGCTATGACAACACGTCCCCCAACGCGCTATTTACTTAACTCACCTAAATTAACTCCAGAGCTGTGACTGCTTGTACTGTCTTTACCTTGTGAGGAATTTAAGTCTCGCTGCAGATAAACACCACAGAGGTTTGAGCAGATAAAGGTGAAAATAACCTGAGGTGACGGAACCGGTTGGCTTGCTTGTGAACGTTAGTGTATCTCAAGCTCCATCTCTTCTGCTTTATCATGCTTGTCGCCCAATCTCTCCATCTCTGACTCTTAACCCCAGATTACCACCCGTAAGACGGATCACAATATCCAATCATGGGCCATGGGAGGGATTAAGAGAGAGAGAGCGAGAGAGTCTCTCACAAGAGAACAATTTGCAAAGAGGAAAGTGAAAGTCAGGTGATAGTCCGTGGCAGAGACAGTGAGAGAAAAAGCGAGAGAGTGTCAGAAAAACAGATATACAGAGAGAGAGAGAGAGAGAGAGAGAGAGCTTATGCAAGAGAGGCAGAGAACCAAAGTCAATCTAGTCAGGCTTAACCAGCTGTGGTAGTTTATTCAGCACTGCTGAAGAACAGAAACCTGAGGAGGAGCGAGACTTTTCTTCATGATGCACATCCTCCAGTCTCACTGTGTCATCAGGTGAGCCGCGTCTCTGTGTACCTGTATGAGGTCCTTCATCTTCTGAATCTACCTATCAGAGTTTAAACAGGTTCAGGTTCTTGTTTGTGGAGAAATTGTGGTGGTTGCTCTCTTTTACATGGTCCTGTGATGCATAGAAGAGCTTTAATTGAACATTGTGTCGGTTTTTGCTGGTTCTGAATCAGGCGTGCTGTGTTGAGAAATGATTTCCATCATTTCAGTTCCATCTGATCAAACACACTGTAGATCGCTTGTACATCGCTTTGTATGAAAAGTGATATCTGTTTATTCTGTTTATCCATCGCAGTGTTACTGCAGTGGCTGTTCTCGCTTAATGGGAAAGTTGTGTATCTATTTAGCATCAGAATAATTGATGACTTCAGCGAGCAAGTTCCAGCTATTATTTATTAATTTGATTTTTTTCTCCCAATCCATTTCTGACTTGCTAGCTTCCTCTAACATTTATTTATAGCGAGTGTCAGAGTTTCTTGCTTAATAAAAACTATGCTTAACAACACAACAGTATATAAGAGCATGCAAATATTATAATTTCACACACGCTGGATTTTTTCAGTTTGCTTTGCATATAAATGACGTTAACGGTGTTTTGACAGCTTGTGTTTTGTGTGCACGTGTGTTGAGCGCATGTCTGTTGACATGTTAAACACTAGAGAAAAATATGACCATTTCAAATCCGATACAAAAATATATATTTTTCCTGCTTTGTAGGGTTTTAATAACAAACTGATTCTGCATTTTGTTGTACATATAAACTCATGTCTCACTATATTTCCTCATATTCCATTATTTATCTTTAATTTCCCTATAGGAAGTTTCAGGGTTTATTCTGCATTGTATTTGTTAAATGTTAAATGTTAAATTAAGGTGTTAAATTAAATGAATCTTGTTTCAGTATTGATTACCCGGGACTTGTTTAAAAAGCACTCGTGGGGGTCAGGCTGTCCTCTGCGCTGCCTGTTTGAAATGTTAATTCTGCTTTTGTGCCATAATTGTTGAGGTAAAGGGGAAAATTAAGAGGCAAAAATTAAAGAAACATTGAGATGAAGCTGTTTGTTTCGTTTATGTGCAGCTTTTGTTTGTAACGAACAGATTCTTATGAAGGCAGAAACCGTTTCTGTCACTGATGGCTTTACTGATACAGCTGTCAAAGTCAGCCGGGCTTAAGAGACACATTTTCATCTGCCTGAGATACTGACAGAACCAGAGACTAAATCTAGAGGATTCAGTGTCCTGGTGGAACCTCAGTCACACATATTAAATGACATTTATAAATGACGTTCCGTCACAGCTGCGGAATCAATATGTCGAATGACTGAAACAATGTGACGCGCGAAAGAAGCCACTAGCATTCACCAGTATTAGCCTGTGAAACTTCTATAATCTTCCCCCATGTCTTCAAACAAAGACCACCTCTGTGTGCTTGTGTATGATGTAGCAACAGCTTCAGGAGACCCATCACATGAACCTTGTTTTTGGTTCTTCTGGTAATTACCAGAAGATTTGATGAAATGAAAATAGATCTGAGGAGTTATGAAATTATGAACCTTAAAAATTTGTATATTAGCTGCTGGTGGATAGTGTATGACAAATGCTTTTGTGTACTCCTTATACTATCTTGGTATAGGTGGCATGTACATACTATGGTACATAAATGTGGTACTTATGTTCCTCTGGCATTTGTCTGCCAGCTTTGGGATTCAAACCTGTAACCTTTGAGTTGCAAGTCCCACTCACTGACCATTAAGCCATGGTGACAGTTAAATGCTGTGTCATGCACACAAGCTGAAACTCGTGCACCATGGCTTCACCATGGCTTGTCATGTTGGTGGAGCACTTGGAGCTAAATGTGTGCTGGGTAACAATATTAAACGCTACCGCAGGGAATTACAGCCATTCTGTAAGAGCAAAAAACATCACTTGTGTTATCTGTGCTATTGTGTGGTGTATAATGCAAACGTCTCTCTTTTTTTCTCGTTCTCCTCTTCAATGTCTGTAGGTGGCTCGATGGCCCGAAAAGGAAGAGAAAGAACAGCCAGTGTTCGATGAAGAGCATGTCTGGTAAGACCCCTCATACACCCCTCACAAAACACATTGTGCGGTGGCCCCACCCCTCTCACAACTCATCTCTGATCGCACATTTCTGAGAAACACACAGGAAACCCAGAGGGAGAAAAGGGGTCTCAGTTACCCCATGATCCTCCCCACAACTCCAGCTTTGATACTTAGCTGCACAGACTTATTATGGGATGTCAAAATGTATAAATTATATGTCACACAGGGAAGTTGTCACAAGGGCTGTACTGTATTTCAGTAAAGTTATGAGTCACATTTTCAAGTAAAATGTGTGTTTTTAGCAGTGAATTGGTATGTTGGTTTCAAACAGCTAGTTTAAAATTGTCATGAAGTTTGTTTTTGGGAATTCTGTCCTCTGAGCTAAAATTCCATTATTGTGTTTTTGCTGTGGCTGCTGGATAAACAAGTTAACTCAATACAGACGTACTGTCATATATTCAGGCAAGAGTTTTAACTATTTAATGAAGGTATATTTTAGTAAATGTGTTCTCAGAAACATTATTTTTTTAATAAATGTCATGTCAGGTTAAGTTCCCAGTTTTGTTTGGGGAACGTTACTAATGTGACTTGTCATGTGTTTTAAATGTTATAAGTTTAAGCAATTTATTAATTACCATGTTTTACACATAAACAACGGTTTCATTTCATGTTTTTTTTCTATCCAGGAACTTAGGGTAGGATATGCTTAGCTTTCAAACACAAAAAAGAAACATTTTCTCCATTAAAAATGTAGAAATTAAATATTTATACATATCACTGACTTAAAGTCAGTAATTTCGTATAGTACTATTGTTTTAAATGTCCTAATTATGTAATTTGCAAAGCCTCATGGGATGCATAGCTCWTTTTTTTTGAAATCACATTTTTCGATTTCAAATRCTKTTTGSTTCATAGCAAAGTCTGTGATGTTGAGCTGGTTGGTTTAGTTCCCAGTGCAGAAAACGAATGTGAAAAATTCTTCTAGAAACCACTGAGGGCCACTGAGAAAAGTGCTAAGATCCGCAGCAGCCACGGCCTTTGAATGCTCCTCACTGCTGAGTCCTGATTGGCTCGTCCCTGCGGCTTTGCTGTGTGTTTTTTAGTTACCTCATGCCAACAGCTGCTAAATAACCCAGACCCACCCGAACAAGCTCTTCAGTTTCTGGCCCTGTGGTGTGTCCACGCCGGGGCTTTTGTGTCAGAAACACGGGAAACCACCCTAAGAACACAAAAAGTGTCCAAGAAAAACAGACTCTCATCAATTACAGGCTCACACAGAGTCTTTCTCCACCATCTTGCCAAGCTCCAGCTTTCCTGACTGGCATCTGCAGTTTCAAAATCAGCTGTTTTAGTACTAACTAACTAAGCTGTTTTAATTGTTTGTACTAACTTTATAACTTTATTGTTTTTGCACCAATTGCAAAATAGAAAAAGCTGATTGTGCTATTTAACTTTTTTTTTTAGCTTTTAAATTTTTTTCAATCATTTATCAGTTATTTGTTTCATTGGCATTTGCTTGACAAATTAAAAATGCTATTCCTTTAATACACATTTCTGTTAACTGCATTTTGTCAGCTAAGCATTTAGTGAAATGGCAGCCAATAGACACTTAACCCTGTGTGAAAGCCACAACTTTACCTCTAACTCTAACAATTTGTGTCTCACCTTTGAAATCCCTCACAAACGGGTAGTGAGGCTCAGACAGTTTATTGGCTTATGACGAGAGACTTTCTTCTGAGAAAGACTGACAGATCTTCATTTCTGTCAAGTGATTCTTAGAAGGTCAAGAGCTCTCAGAGAATCTTCTGAAGTAACTACTTCCCTTTGAATCTACAATACAGCCTTATTTTCCTTCAGTAGGTTTTGATTTATGCAAATAAATGTATAGTTATAATAGCATGTAATTTATGTGTGTAACTAGTGATGGCAAATGGAATTGCAAAAATAAACAGGCTTCCTGAACACTCTGCTTGTCTGCCATTGGTCAGCCAAACACATAGCCCCACCCCAAACTCACATTATTGGTTGAGCCAATGTTGCTGTGTCGGCCTGGTTAAGATGCTCAAACAGAACAATGCTTCGATAACACCACAGAGACACTTTGTATATTGCTGGGATAAAAAAGCAATTTCTTAAAAATTAAATAGTCTACAAAGTCCAGGTCTGTTTCAATCTAAAAGCAAACTTAGGACCCTCAGCCATTCCTGTGTGGCCTGATAGGGTCCCCATATGCTCATGTCCTGCAGTAAACTGGTTAAGGATGTCTGGTTTTTGTAGTCTGGAGTTTTCGACAGGAAACTTTTAGTCATGACTAGTCTCTCAAAATGTGTCATGTGATGTTTGTGCTTAGTTAATGTCAATACAAACTCACAAGTTGTTTGTGTTGTAGGGTACATCCCCAGCTATCTGGAGAAGGATGAGCCATGTGTGGTGTGTGGAGACAAAGCTACTGGCTATCACTACCGCTGTATCACCTGTGAGGGGTGCAAGGTACGACACCTCTGCTGTTGTGTGTATAGAGTGATCAGATCTGTTAAC
>JAZGTK010010043.1:2750-16713 GCA_036877625.1 Ambastaia sidthimunki | reverse complement strand
AGATCAGACACTTTCATACAGACACATAAATTACACTTCATTGATACATCAGGTAATAATGTTGATATCATTTTCAGGTTTGATGATGTAAATTGAACACATCAGCTTACAGCAGGCAGATTCTAGCCCATCATAAGCCTGATGAGAGAAGCCTGTGATTCTGATTGGATCTGCTCGTGATTATAATATCTCTGTAAATGACACAAACTGAGGACTCCATGGAAACAATGGGTTTGATGTCAGGGCACTGTCTCTCAAAGCTTTTGTGGATGAGAGAATCTGGGCGGAGGAAACTGGAGGTAACATGCAATTTGTGAGAGAACTGCTGTGTGGCTAATTAACCAGGAAAATGAGCCAAAGTTCAGGACGCAGTCGCTAGCTGACATTTTGAAGCTCTGCACCAGAGGCCACGTGACACGTCAGGTTCTAGATTCAAGAATTCGAGATTGTTGTTGATGAAATGTGTTCATGTGCTATACATTTATTACAAAGGTACACAGTGCTTCATAATATCTTGCATTGACTTTACTGTATCGTGTGTCTAACTGGCATTACACTGTGTCGTCACCAACATATACTACCTGACATCTCAAATACAACAGCAAAGCTTCTAACACTAGACAAAAACACCTTCTAAAAACATCACACCGTCCCTGGAAATATTCAAGTGTCTTTGTCAAGAGTCTTTTAGTCTGGAACTGATTTAATTCATTGATAAATCAATAGATTTTGGCAGAAATCAACTGATCAGTACAGTCAGTTTAATACAAAAACACTGGGGCAGTCCAGTGGTGCTATGATTATATCAAACAGTAACACTGTGGTGTTTTAATGTATACCATGATACCGAAAGATTAGCAAACCATCTTATTTTCAGCTTGTAATAATGTTTATGCTTTCACACATCTCAGAGTAACAGAATTTATGCAGAACATACTGTAACTGAACAGACACAAACGCTGGAGCACCAAATGCATAAAGCACTCAAGAAAATGTTTGTGTTACAGACAAAAGTATAAGAGACGCTCAGCTCTCGCTATTCAAGATGACCTAAGTCAAGATTATTGCCTTAAGAAAAACATTTTAGAAGCATTAAACATTGTCCCTCAATGTTGCAATTTATCGGCCTACAGGAGATGAAAGAGAGCCACTATCGACTCGACACTTTCACCAATCAACAGATGTGTTAGCGGTGGCCAAAGTACATAAAGTAACATTCAAAGCTATTGATGCTTTTTATCCTCAGGCAAACGCAGCTAAATGGAGGACATTTGTCCATAAACCAATCCGGCTAGTCTGCGGCTACAACTGTTCAACTGTAAGTAACTGTGTAGGAGGTTCTGATCTATTCCTGACATGTTTAACACAAACATCTGCAGCTGAACATGACCGTGACATTATTGTGTAAGATGTGATTCTGTTTTGACAAGAAATTAGTTTTTATTCTGCTACAGTTCTGAAGGGACTCAACAAGTTTAGTGTACAAATTGCCTCAGCACATAATACATTATATCATGAAAAATATGATCCATTATCAATGCAGAATCAAACTCACTCAGCGACTGTTTATTTTACTGTATTCCACACATGAGATTTCTGCACATGTATGTAATTAATAAATACATCTTAGACGTATGAGAAGGTTGTTCACTTACAAATCATAAAGATTTAAAAAGAAAGATTTAGAAGACTTAAAGATTTAAAGACTTAAGATTAGGATAAAAAGATTAAGGCAAATTAGTCAACTAGCCAAAAATATCAAAACTTGATTTTCCCTTTGTGTTAAAGCTCAGCTATAAATAATAATAAATACAAATGTGGTTTGTTTAGCGTTGGCAAACACGTCTTGTGCATCTAAGCGATCTGGTTTCATGCTGCATGGAAATTCCTTCATTTGCTGGATAATTTATGTGGCAAACATGCGTCTTGAGCAGCTGTGATTTTCACCAGCTTTAACAACATATGATGTCAGCATTTGGTGATCTGGGATTTGCCAAAAAGTAATGAAATGAAACAATTTATGCAGGACTAGTGGTAGCAGCGTCCGGTGCTCTACAAATAATGTCTGAAAATTATTTGTCTTCCTCTGAAATCCATCTATTACACTGTTTAATGGCTTTCTTATTAAACATCTGTCCCACAATAATGAGCATTTCTTTGTTGATAGTTAAAATGGGTAATAAATACCTGGATCAGGTCTAAAATATTACACTAACACACACCATCAGGTCCATTCTGTGTTTGGATGAATCTGTTACTGCATCACGAGCAGGACAATGAGGCTCTTGACTGTTGCCGCATAAGAGCAAAATCTTCAAGAGCGTTTTACATTACTGTACACAGTCATTGAGACCAAACAGAGCTATGAAGACATCAGAACTTCATCTTAACAGTGCAGAGACATCAGAAGAAAAAAGACAAGAGATCTTGATATATTTACAGAGTCAGTGTTACAGGTCTCACGCTGTCTCACCTCAGACCAAAGTAATCTGTCAGCTGATACATCAGAGATCTCCTTCATCTCTCCTTTCTTGAGGGAGAATATAGATTTGATGAAGAACCTGGCAGTGATCAACTCTGACGTTCTCTTTCCCAAGAGCCAATGGAGCCTCAGGTGGTACTTGAACTTTCAGAATCTCAGATGCATCACTAAGTTGGATCTCCACCCGGTTAGTGGGGAACTCAGCAGAGCAGCTGCTACTTTATCCCTCAGCCCGTGTTAAAGATGTTGCCACAAACTAAATCCTGTTGACCGGTTTATTTCACAGATCAAGTTTTCAGGGTGGACTAGAGTTCAAGTGTTTGATCTGCATCCAAGGTTGGGCAGAAATTTCACACCTGTCAAAGCTGGGAAACTCATAAAAACAATTTTGAAAAAAGCAACTGTTTGTGCAAAGATGCAAAGAACTAACTAACAACGTTTTAAATGTCTGTAGGACATGTGCAGCTACACAAACGAATAGCTACTGCATGACTTTTACATTTTTAACATACAGTTTCTCAGCATTATAAGAACGTTCCATCACCTACAACAGTAAGTTAAAAGGTGTATAAATAGGTGACACCTAAAAGTTACCATTAACCAACAGCTCCAACAGCTAAGTGACATTCTCCGAAAAGAAAATTGTTTACAAGGTGGAGCAAATTATACTGAGATGAGAATGAATAGGGAAAGTTAAAGCTGGTAGCCTACATGCAGAGCCAACAACTTCAGTCCAGAATGACAAGAGACCATAAACTGAGACAACCATAAAGCAAGACCACCTTTCAGTCTCGCTTTTATAAAGGTCATTTGAATGAGATTGTTGAATTTACAGTGCAGTTCATGTGATAAAACTTACTGACACGAGCCGTCATGAGCAAAGCAGTTTTTAAGAGAGATTTTACCAGTCCACTGTTCATTTCAAACTCTCTCAGAAGTCAGTCATAAGGGATCTGAGTGATGTTACACAACAATAACACGCACTGACATCACACAGAGGCTGGACACACGTCATGATGAAAATACAGTCAAATCACAGAATTCTTCATTCAGCTTATACATTTAGGGTTCTGTGATATATGGAATAACATTTATATTTATTATTACTCTATAGGTGCCATCCCAACTTTAGATTGTAAGAACGTTTTCCTAACATTTTCATTAGGTAACAAAAAAATGTTATTTTTAATGTTTTGTGTAATCCATATGAATTATTTTTGGGTAATTTGTGTATTTAAATTGATTAAAAATATTAATAATAATAATAATAATAACAATAATAATTAATATTTAAAATTAAATTAATATACTGTTTGCTACCACAAATTCAAATTCAATAATTAAAAAATTGCTCTCAACTAAGTTTTGAAAAGTCCACAACCCAGATACAGACATAAAATTAAAACTGCCTTTTAACCAGCTAAATATTTCCTTCCTGATTTGAAAATGAAAACAAACCGCTTGTGACATTATCAAAAGTGCCTCTCTGAGGATGTTAATAGTTGGGATGTGTCTTATTGAGCAGGTAATACTGCCACACTTGATATTGATTAATCAGTTAGACTCACAAATAGGCAAAGACAGCACGCGCCACATGAAAAGGGCAGATTCAGCACAAGAGGGGTAATTAGTAAACTGGATGAGACAGCTACACTTACGCCCGTGGACCCGATTCATTTACCCTCTCCGGGTCAAAGAGACACAAGGCAAAGCAGAGAAGAGATGAAGGACAACAACCTCATACGACAAGAACGTTTAATCTTCTAAAAACTGCAGTTTTACATGCATTTTACATGCACCACTGCTAAATGTGTGGAGCATTGAATGCCACATGGTTCAAAAAAGCCCTATATTATATAAGGTGTCTATAGAATACTGTATAAAATATAGAATGTATAGAATGTATTATATAGAATATAAAATATGTGCTTCTGTGGACCAGAAACATCAGAATTCTAAAATAACAATTAGTAATTATTATCTCCATAACAAAAAATTTAATAAATAATAAAATAAAACTCCTTCAGAATTCCTGTGATCTTTTCATTATTCTTTGAACGACCCTGTGAACACAACAGTTAACAAGGGTATTCAGTACATGTCAAAATACTGTAATATTACTGTTACCATCACTAGCATGATTTCACCTCAGTAAAACACAATCGTGATAGCAAGATCTGTATTGGCAACTGAAGAATTTCATAGAATTTCGTTTCATTCTGTCTGTAAAGGTGGCAACAAGGAAGATATATGATGACAAACAAAACAAAGGTTTTGAACAAAGAAATGACCTCTTTGAAGACTTAGCTTTGCTAGGTTGCTGAATTACTTTCCTAGCTAACAACAGGCTGGTTAATGTGACGGCCCAAGGCGTTCTGGTAGTTTTTTCTCCTTTGTTAAGTTCTTTGAAAGAACAAGATCAGACTGCAACTCATTAACTAGCCATTCTGACTTCCAGAAGAGGCCCACGGCTTTCTTTTCCTTTTGTTTTGGTATTTCTGCTCTGATACAGAGAATTAGGCATCTAAAATTTATGGATACTTCTAAATGGTGCAAGAGGCTGGAAAATACAAAAGAATTTTTAAATCATTCAGTATGTTTAATAATGCAAATCTCAGCTCACATTCTAATACCTTACAGCTGGTTATGTTTTTTAACACTGTTACTAGTTTTAGGTACGTTTCTAAGAGTAGTTTATGATACGCAATATTGTCCTTTGATTTGCCTTTAGTCCTTCAAACAATGAAGCTTATACTGTGTGAGCCTTTCGTTCAAAACATCCTTTACACAAAGTCATTGTTAACAGCTTAGCTTTGGTCGAAACACTGCTATGAGTATGTGAATTTGCCACTGTACATGAAATTTCTCAAATAAAGAGCTAGCCAATGGCCTTCAAAATTAAAATAACACCACTCATGTTTGGAACAACATGAGGGTGCAGAAACAACAACAGAATTTTCATGCTTCCCTTTAAGAAAAAGTCTTGTTTGCTCTCTATTAAATCCCATTAATTAAAAGGTTTTAAACATCTGTCTTGTGCATCTTTGGACACATCGTGGCTTATGAATGTTTTTATTTGTGTCCTTTTGCTAAAAATAAACTACTCTAAATAGGGCCGCACAGTTATTTTGCATTGCAAAGCAGTAAATGGCATAAAAAATGAGATCAGAAATATATTTATCTGTGATGCATTTTGTCCTGGAGAAGTCTGTTCTGACCCGCGTACTGCCTTCTGTCGTCAGAATATAGCAACCTCCCCGAGTGCTCGTTTCAGCCTGTTTCAGCATTTATTTCTGAATAATTAGCGTGAATATCTTGCGCTGTTACCTCATCACTTAAAACATCGTTACGGAGGTGAAGGGAAGGGAGAGATTCCCGGGAGAGATGGTGAGCTTCTGAGAAGAAAAAAGATGAGTAAGAAGGCTCAGGGATTAGATAATGATCTTCCAAAAAGAGTGTTTACTGCTGAGAAACTGTCCCATACGTACAAGCAGGCAATTAAAGGTAAAACGCCCTGAAGATACGGGCCTGTCTTCCCCTCTGTTCATTTCTTCACTGTATGTGTTTCTACAGCTGCTCATCTGCAGCCTGCTGTGAGGCTCACCGGGTGTCGTGAATGAGCGTCAGATGAATCCACCCGGTGATTCTGTGTCACTACTGATAGCTGCTGCTGATATCTGAGAAAAGAACTATTGATATTTGGAGGAAATGAAATATGTAAAGAGTTCAGAGAGATCTGACATCATGCAGGTTTTCTAGCAAAAAAAAACACCTCATAAAATCAAAACTAGTTCTTTTGCTGTCTGTCTGTCTGTCTGTTAGCTTCTGAACCATCTGTATGTCAGAGTACTCCTTTAAAGCTAAAAGAAAACTTTAAAATATAAGTCTCTTCTTCCTGAAATAGTTCAGCTAACAATTTTAGGTTGTAAGAGCATTTTTCTAACAACTCCTTTAAGAAACAATAACATGAATGTTCTAATAATGTTCATAACATCCAGTTTATTATAACAAAATAAACCCCTTCAGTGATTTGCTTGAATATTTTCAATTACAATAATGACACTGAATGTACATTATTCCTACCAATACCTCCTTATGTCGTTCCAAATTTGAATATATGCAAATGAGATTACAAGACAAAACAAAATTATTATGAGACAAAACAAACCGGAGCATTCTGTAAATTATGAATTAAATTTAGCTCTCGACTATGTTTATGAAGTTAAGGGACGTTTATTGGTTTGGAACAACAGGAGTTCATGGTCACAGAATTTGTATTTTGGGGTGTACTGCTCCTTTAAGATCATTTCTTGCCTGTATGTACAGTATGTTCAGATTCAGGAACTATGACTCATATCTGCAGACATACAAAAGATCAGCTGCATTAACAACCGATTGTAAAACTCAGCAGAACAAAGCAACACAGAGAGATATACTGACAGTCATACAAAAGAAACCAGGCTGAACTAACAACTATTAAACTAACATTAATCTCTATTGATTTCCCCCAAGCGTTTTAATTACTTCGGCCCGTACTGTTTTTACTTTCAGAAACCTGCTGCTAATGAGACGCATTTGTCTGGGCTGTAAAATACGGCCCAAGTCTTCAAAGCAAAATTATTGATTGTAAAAGAAAGAGATGAAAGACTTCTACGCCGCAGTGCCAGAATAGTAACATTTCAAACAGACAGCCCCATTAAAAATTAATAATAATAGAAGTTAATTAAGTTTTGCACTTTTTATTAGCCTTCACTTTGTATCAGCCCTGCGTGAAAGCAGCGGCTGCGACGCATTTCGCGCATTTGCTGTTTGCTTTTCGCCCCGTTTCTGACAATGAAAACGAGCGACTTCAAAGCGTTTAGTGCCGCGAGATGACAGCGGAGCTGAGAATCGATGGATTTTACCACAAAAATCACTGACAGTGCAAAATGTGCTCTACATCTGCGATTCTGTTTTATCTTAGTTTAAGATGTATGGAGCTTCTTCTGATACGGAACACGACCATGTCTCACAGTCGAGCAGAGCGAATCACAAAAGATCAGTCCATGAAACAGTCCAACCAATGTTTCCTTTCATCGTCTCCCCTCAAGTGTTTGTCAAACAAATGCGCAAATCGCAGATGGGCCACAAGATCGGACAGACACTGTCTGAGGGTCGAGGCAAAGTCAGAAAATCTGATGTGGCAGCTGGAGTCATGAGGCACCTGATTTCCACATCTCAGACATTTTTACTTGCAGGATAAAAGTCATTATTAAGATCTTTTATCTTATTGTTTCTCCTAGAAACCAATGAATTCATGACATGAAGATGTGTTTGTAAAACCTCCCCAGCAGAGTTCATCTGCTTAAACATCTCAGGGCATTTTTGTCCTGTCATTCAAACATTTCACTCACTGAAGGTTTATAAGACAACAGTCTTTATAAAGGGACTATTAGTATTGTGGAAAGCGCTATACAAATAAACTGAATTCAATCAAAACAATTCTGGCTTCATCTACAAAATAACTAATCCCTGTGTCTCCCCTAGAGTTTCAGAAGAGATCTCAACAATGTCTCAAACTGTGCTCAGATTTACCTAGACGGCAATGTTTCCATTCAATCTAAGCTTCAGCGTTACCCTGCTGAAGACCCTTCACCAGCCTTCTTAACTATTCAACCCAGCTTAGATCATGCTGGTCAAACAGCTTTACCAAGTGTTTCATTGCAGCGCTTGTTGAACAGCTAGAGCGGCACTAATGCAGAACTAACCAGCGTGGAAATCGATGTGGGTCAAATGTTCATCTAATTCCTCCAACAATCAAATTATGTGAGCTATACTATCTACATTTAACTCATAACTCTATATTCTCCTGCTGTATGTTGACTGTTGTCTCTAAGGATTTACTGTGCATCTATATTTCGTCCATCAGCAGCTCTAGTAAGGCATGTATGAACAGGGTTTGTCTTTCAGTGTTTCTGGCAGCTCTATACAAACAGCAGTAATATGATTACATGATAAAAGAGCGATTGATGTTACATAGCAGCAGTTCAGTGTCGTCAACAGTGATGATTTCGAGGGTTTTCTTCTCTAATCTCAGTGTTCTTTGCTCTAATAATGACACAATAAGCCAAAGAGCTCCTGAACAACATGCAGCCAAATGCACTGAATATAAAAATAAATAAGGTCTGATTCTGCATCTTTTGCACTTCAAAGACTTCATCCATTTGTGACTTCAGGCCACTAACTCTCATGCAACTTGCTTTCATAGATGAAAAGCATCATGAAAACAACTCTAAGTGGTCATTTAAACTCATTTGTTTTTCGGTCTGGAAAGTATTGTGTTTGCGTGTTGAGAGTTCTTTTAACACAGCAAATAACAGGATATGACTTAATTAACACACTGAAGGAAGGAGGTTGGAATAAGGTCATATTCTCCATTATTTGCTCAATTTTGTTCCGAACATTATAGCTCTGCTTATAGAAAGTCAACAATTCCTTTTTGTTATTCAAAACATATTTATCTATGATTCAAAGTAAAAGTATTCACTGGACGTAAACTGATAAATTTGAACATAGAAACACTAAACCACGTCTTATCTAAAACATCTTATTCTTCATCATATAAATTATTCAAACATCATATAAATATTCAACACATGAACACAAATGAGATCAGAATCGTTCATAAAACTGACAGTACTCAACACCCCAGCTAACAAGGAACATTCTCAGAACGTTGGCTAAAAGTTCTCTTTATGTTATCCGAAACGTTCTTGCAATAACATTAGTAGAATGCTTTTTAACAGTATATATAAATTATATATCAAAAATGTTATTCTTAGTTGTTAAGGGAACTTTTTAAAAATGTTTGAATAACGTTCTATAGCCAGGCATTAACGTTAAGACAACATCTAAAAAGTTGGACGTTATGTACATTCCTTGAACTTTAAAAATAACATTATTAAAGTTTTTGTTACTTAATGGAAATGTTAGGGAAGCGTTCTTACAATGTAAAATTGTTAGCTGGGACTGAGTACATTAGGCACATATTTGCTTAGGCAAACAATCTTTTGGCAAACATTATAAATAAACAAACACATACTTATAAGTTACTAAACGTGACAGCAAAATCAACAACAGTGTAAATAAAAGTGATAAATGTTGCTTCAGTAAATGCCAACACAAACTGAACTGAACCCCAAAACATCAACATGCAGGTCTGTTTAAAATCAGAAGAAATGCAACAACGCAACTGTGTTTTAACAACAAGAACAACTATTTTAATAGAAAAGCTACTCTGATGGTTTCCTAAAAGATAACAACGACAAATAAATCAATCCAGTAAATCTCTGTGTAGATTTCAGCATTATCTGTTAGATGAATAATTATATCTGGTTTGAGCAGTTTCTCATACAGTATAAATGTTATGAAACCTATGACATCAACAAACAAACTCTCCTGTACAAACATTATAACCTACAAACTTCTGCTGATAACTAAAGCACTTTTTATATGACCTCTAACAAACCACACTCAGTCTGCCATGACTAATTTAAATAACTCAGTAACATACTCAACACAAATCGCAATATTTTGTCTAAAACATGAGGAAGACGCGGTGCGGTGTAACTGTAATGGGCGCGTCAGTGCTGCAGGGGGCGGTAGCGTTACTCACCTGTGCGGGCGGATCTGCTCCAGCGTCACCTGCAGGTGAGCGTAGAAGAAGAGATTCACACCAGCCAGTGAATCACTGAGTCGAATCTGATAAATGAATCTCGTGTTCACAATCAGTTTCAATGATTCATTTCTGATCGTATTCATGAGTGAAGCGAAACGAAAATAAACGCCATATATTCTTATATATATTTCTGTTTTACACAATTTTATATTCTTATTGCTTGGTTAGAAGAATGTTATCCAAACATCTATCTATCTATCTATCTATCTATCTATCTATCTATCTATCTATCTATCTATCTATCTATCTATCTATCTATCTATCTATCTATCTATCTATATGTATGTATGTATGTATGTATATAATGTAATAATGTTTGGATAACATTCTTCTAACCAAGCAATAATGTTAATGCGACGTTAAAACTGGACATTTTTAATATTCCTAGAACTTTTAAAATAAAGTTTTTGTTAGGGAAACGCTCTTACACCCTAAAATTGTTAGAAAGAAGAAAAGAAAAGAAAGACTGTAAAAGACAAATTTCATTTGCTAAAAGTTTCTTTTATCAGCATTTAGGAGGACACTTGCCTATAGATGTCCTCAATGCTACACAGGAACTGGACTAAAAGCTTTCATAGGGTGTTTGTTTCAGAGGGATTTCACAGGGTCTTGACTTTGGAAAAAATCTCTGCTGCTGTTTGAAAAAATCATATGATGCACTTAGAACTCCAAACCACATTTGGGGCACCCGGCTCACCTCCACAATATTGGCATTGTTATATTTGAAAGGCTTGAAAATTGAAGTTATTATCTTCAAACAGTTTTGGCACTGGATTTTTGCACGATCATCATAAGCCCTCTTTCAGGCTATTTTCAGACCACTTTTGTTATTACGCTAAAATGAATGCAGCCTTTTGTGTGTGGACACTAAATCAGCACTGGATATGCTTTGATTTCTATTAGTATAATTGATTTGAGTGTTTTGGTCTTTTGTTTTGAATAATGAATAACTTCAGGCATGTATCTGCTGTTGAAAGATTAAAGATCGCATGGATTGTATGTTGTAAATTAGTCAATTAAAAACTGAAAAACGCAGGATATATGAATGTATATCTGTGCAATACACGGATGAAACTGGAGCGTGACCTTATGTGTGTGATGTAAGCAACCACACAATTACATTTCCTTACGTGACCCTGACATACTGCGTGAATAAAGGACAGAATCGTTTTGCAGGCGAAAGTGATTTGAGGGAAGAGGCAATAGGTTTTGAATTCCACTGGGACAATGAGCAAATGTGCAAATACATCTTCGTTCTTATTTATTCACACCTTTGCAGCCGGCCGTGAACTGTCAGGGAAATGCTAAAATGCTCTGAATGATTCGCGTTTGGCACAGAAGCCGTGTTAGTCAGTTTCTCTTTACACAAATGTTCAAAAAAGAGATACTTCTCTCTCACAGAGTACAAGAAGCTCTGCTCTGTCTCCTCTTCATAAATTATTAACACCCAAGTGTTTAATGCTTCAAGCAGAAAGAAATCAATGAGACATCAGTCCTTTTAATCTTTAAATAAAATCTGTTATATTTTAAAGTTGAGGGATAATTATTGCAGCTGATCATTTCAACACGATGCGATTGTACTAACATTAATGTCATGTTTCTCTTTTACCTTAGTTATATTTCTCTGTAATAATAACTTTAGGCATTTATAATGATTTATGATTTAACAGTTTACTCTTCTACAAACGTCTAGTTAAGTCTAATAGTCATTATCACAAAAGTGGAGGGTTCTTGTACCCAGCTTACAGGGAACATTCTCAGAATGTTGGCTAACATTCTGTTAAAGTTCTCTCAATGTTATCAAAAATACTCTTGCAGTAACGTTTGTACAACATTTTTAGAGATATAGAATATATAAAAAACGTTGTTTTTAAGTTGTTAGTGGAGCGTTTTGAAAATGTTACAGATTTTAAAATGTTTGAATAATGTTTTTATAACCAAGCGTTTATACAAGGTCTAAGAAACTGGATGTGTTGGATGTTTTTTAGAACATTTGAAATAACATTTTTAGTGTTGATGCTACTTAATGGAAACATTAGGGAAATGTTCTTACAACCTAAAATTGTTAACTAGGATGTTACAATAATGACTGTCTAACTTCACATTATTCTGCTTTATTCCACAGCTACTTACCACATCAATACATAAAATATTGATTTAAATTGAAATAATTTTATTATGTGAAGGAGACGAGACCCTGAAGTGATACGAGACATTAAACGTGAGCGGTTTTGGAAATGACTTTGCTGGGGCAATGGTCAATTATAGCATATCGTTTAGCTGTCATTATACAGAAATATTTGACTGCAGGACTGTGATTGACCAATCAGAATCAAGTTATTCCAGACAGATGTGTAATAATCATTTATTATAATGAAAGGGTCACTACAAGGGCATTGGCTGCTTGTTCTTGTTTTATGTCCTGCGCTGGCGTGTAGACTGCACTTGTCTTCACTGCTGTGTTCTTACTCACATACTCTTCCGCTGTACATTTTCTGTATATGTGCAACACCCAGATGATGTGCTGTATCTGCAAAAATGTGTAGTATAGAAGAGAACACATTGTGTGGAATACGGTATCCCACAATGCAATGCACTCCACTATAGACAATTCTGTGCAAAGTTATGATTGAAAATAAATTGTAGTTCCTAAATTAAAAACTAGTTTCCACTTGCTGAATTAAACATGCAATGTGCTGAGGTCATGTGACAGTGTTACTGACAAAATCCAGTTTCACAGCCTATGATTTTTAACAGTACACAGTATATGTTGTGCATTATTCATTAAGCAGGAAGCTAGTTGTCCATTCCCAAGACAGCCCACGTATTGAATATGTATAATGTTTGATGGGGAGAAAACATGAAATGCTTGTTATGTATGTCGTGTCTTTTTCATTCAAAGCTTATTTCAACGCTAAAGCTAAACTAAAGCATTAGCCTGCTGTTTTTTTTGGAATACTTAAGGCACCATTCACGCATGTTGTAGCACAACAGGCCCACAGCACCGGGGCCCTCATTCAAGCTCAATTTATCCGCCTAAAACTCGAGCCAGCCGTGCCTGCGTCTCAGCCTGGGGAGGACGGGCGTCACCGAACCGATTCTCGTTAATCACTGTTGACATTAGCAGGCATGGCTTCCTGCTGTCCACACCAAGGACAGCGAGAGCAGCTCGCCAGCTGACAGTGGGAGACAGGTGCACAGATGAGGCAGAGAGACACGGCGACAGACAGCGACAGGAGACCACAAGCGTTCGTGCAACACTTCAGCTCCTCCAGCACAATAATCAGAGAACACAGGAGAAAGAAAATGAGAATGCGTTCGAGAACACTCACGGATTACGTTTGTTACCGTGAGTCAGAAGACTCGCACCCGGGCCACTCAATCACACACCGCCAACGGCTCATATTCACACCAATAATAAGCTTTCATATTGGTATACAAATGCCCCCATTGGCCCTTGTTGTGGATGCATAAGCATTCATACCACGCTGAGAAAGCAGTTGTCACTGTGGATTTACCTGTGGGCGACACTACGCTGATTGATTCTGTAGTGGTCTGCGCGGTCTAGACGTTAATATGAGAGCCATGCTAAACATCCCGTATTTCAGTAATAACACACCAAATTTGCCTGACTCCTTTTTCAATTATCATGAATACATTGAAACAATGAAGAAATTAAAATTGTCCATTGAAAATTGAAAAACATCTGCATATACATACACCCACACACACGTGTATACATACTGTATACAGTTTAACACAAT
>JAZGTK010010042.1:0-16713 GCA_036877625.1 Ambastaia sidthimunki | reverse complement strand
GATATCACATGTGCTTCTTCTCTGTCATCACAGGAAACATCACAGGCACCCGGAAGAAGTTGAAGGGAAAGAGATTCCGGCCTCGTTCCAACTCCACAGAGTAAGAGATGTAGTGTTGCCATAGTGATGTGACATCATTCACATCAGTAACAACAACACCCAATGACAACAATGACATCCTGCACTCCCCCCAAAACAACTTTACATTTTCATACGTTATGATGTCATCAGCGTTCAGCTGTGTGTTAATGATCATTGTCCTGAAAGCACAAGCTTGTGCTCGGTATGGACTCAGCCTCACTCAGCAGTGAGCACCAGCGAGTGTTTTTGTGGCCAGGACTGATGAAGTGATTTTGGATGATGGCTTGCAGTGGAAACTCCCTTTGACCTTTACAGGGGTCAAAGGTGACAGAACCATGTGTGCTTTAGATTCAGATCTGACAGATGGTTTCTAACAATGCATCTCTCTGATCTTTTAGGACGCTGTCACCGGCCAAATCACCCACCTCCTCAACGGGCTCCATCGCCTCCAGCAGAAGATACCCCTACCCCATGCCCCCCCTCCCGGATGAAGACAGGAGGGCAAACAGACAAAGTGCCAGGGTGAGATTCCCATCACATCAGCCACAGGAAGTTTAGGACACTTTATTATCATTCAGCATTTAAACATACAAAGCGTAACGTGTTCACAACGATAACTTTATAATAATGATTTATAATTTGACTTGTCGGGCCAGATTTACTGATAAATGTCTGTTTGGCTTCATTTGACATACGTAGAAGTGAGAACGTAAAGTAACCTGCAGTTTAATGTTTCAAACAGAGATGATAACAGAAGCTAAAGTCAAGAGTTCATTAAAGAACAAAATAGAAAATACACAAGAACGATTTCAGCAGAAGATTAATCTAATGAGAACTCTTTAGGAAGAACTTATGAGATGTACAGGCTTATATTAAAAGATTAGTTTTATTTTAGGCAGTTAGTAGCAAGTAAAATATTTTCCTTTTATATATAAAATATTTTAAAATATTTTCCTTTTATGAGTAAAATAGTTTCCTGTGTTTGGCTACAGTAAACTCTGTAAAGGAATTTCAAATTCTAGTTAGACCACCTTTTTAAATAAAAACAGCTGTATTTGTTTAAATTGATTGTGTTTTGTAACTCAGTCATGTTTACTAAGATGTGTTGATGTTTTCTGTGTGTTCTGTTTCAGCTGTGGGAAACATCAATATAAAAAAACTTAACGCTGGTCTGCAAAACTCCTTAAGGATTTTCTTCTGCTTTTGTATGGATGAGAAAACATGGAAATAACATGGAGAAACAGATAACACAGGATGAGAGAATGGAAGAGTTGACCGTGGCCTCCTCTCATGTCTGTGTCCGTCTTACCCTGGATGTTAAAGAGAACGGTTTCAGTTTCTCATTCCTGCTGTCATTCTTAAACAGGACTCAGGAAAACTATTTCATCACGAGAAGCCGGAATGACAGCCGTGTTGAGCAGATACACAAACATCAACAGCCACTTGTGCTCAGTTAAGCCCCGCCCTCTCTTGACCATACACATGGCCTGCCCCGCCTCCAAACACACATGCTGTCTTGTGATTGGTGCCCTCATTGCCCGGGTGCAAGACGCTCACCCAAGAGCCAAAAGTAACTCTTGTTTTGAAGCACGCCGTCATTGTAGAACCCACTGCTGTATGCATGAGAAAACATGTTTATCGATTCCTTGTAATGTTGTAAAAACGTTTGAAGATCTGTCACACAAGGTGCCGCATGTATCGGAGGACAGTTCTGTAGACTGACAGGATTCATGTTTGCATTGCTGTTTGCTAACAACAAACCACAGAACCACAGTTCTGTTCAGATCACGCTTCTCAGAATTTTGTACATATGTCAGATAATTCAGAAAAATGAGTGAAATGTTAGATTGTAGGGTTTCTGCTTCATGTTTGGTTGTGGAAAGCGTGGCAGAACTTTTCTTCTGCTGTAGAGAGTCTGTGTTGTGATCGTCTTCCTAAATTTCCCAAATTCATCTCAAATCCTCACAGAAGTCTAGCGCATTACAAGACAAAAGCTCGGACTGAGTAGCTGAACATGCTGCTGTTGTTTTTAAAATTGCTTGAATTTCATGCATGCAGGACAGTCCAAACAAACAAACCATCAAGATGTTTTTCCTGTTGTTTGAATTACTGCGCAAACAACCGCAACGTTTTCCTCACAGTTGTCCACATTGTCAGAAATCAACTCTTTACTGTCTGAGTTTCTTCAGAGAGAAGGTTTTATTTGAAGCAAACAGTGTAAAGTAGGTACTGTAACAGCCTTCATAATTTTGTTGTGACAGATGCATCATTGTTAACCCTGAGACATCATTCCAAACAACCGGATCTTGAGGATTTGAGGGAAATTTATGGTTAATGTGAAGTTTAGGCTTACGGCCAGAAGGTTGTTTTTCTCCTGTCATTTCTCTCTGGTTTTAAGGATAGGTTAGAGTTTGGGTTTAGGTTGGTTTAGGGAGTTACAGGGTCATCAGACTGTGTTGACTCAAAAACATCTCTCACTTGACAAAATGAAGTAAAAGTTACTGTAAGGTCAACAACACAGAGAGTCAGAGAGCTTGTGTCTTGTAACATGCACAAGAGCTTTACTTTCTGTTTCAGATTGATTTGATTTTCATCGTTCTCACAGCGGAATGTAATTCATTTTTATCATTAACATTTCTATCTTTTTTTAAGGAATTTATAAGGAATTTTCAAGAATTTTTTTGTGATACATAAAACAACAAATTCTTAGGAACAAACTTAAAAACTAATAATAATTACAAGAATTAAAATTTAATTTAGAGTTTAGTTCATTTCTCACAGAGAGAAATGAGAGGATTACAGTAGACTGTATTAAACCCAGAGATTGTGAATGTAACAGTAAACGTGCTTTAATATTTCATCAACCCTCAGACATGATTAATGACAAGTTTATACAGAAGAAATGTCATAGCTGAGCTTGTTTTAGTTTTATTGTCCCTGAATCACTTCATCTAGATCTGCTGTAATGAATCTATAATCACATCTTCTGACAGGTCTGGTTGCTTTTATTTAAAGCATGACGTCACACAGGAAGTGAATGCAGGTCATGTGACCTCTGTTCTGATAGATGGCTTACTTGCGGTCAGTATTGTATTAGTAAGGACAGTTTTCATCTGTACATAGTCTGCTGTGAGTTTGATCTGTCCGCACTGATTTTTGCACTCTGCCTGTAAGCCACAAGTAACATCACAATAACATATGAAGTATTTTTAAGGGATCTTTGTAAAGTCTTTCCCTCCCCAGTATTACATGTACATATTTAACCCCAATGACAGTTAAGTGCTTTAGAGTTTTTAAAACCGCAATAGGCTTTTGTGCAAGCTGAGGTTTAAAGGAAATGATTTGTGATTTTGTTGTGAACAGGTCGCCGCTGTCACGCTGCAGAAATGCGGTCGGTCAACAGAGCATAAGAGCCTTCAGTTGACGACTGCAGTTTTGTATCTTTTTGTTGACCACACATAACATGCTAAACATCTCAAGCAATATTCTGTTCACTGTGACCCTGATCAGGTTTTAAACATCAACTTAAACTGACTTCACACTAAAATAAACTTGGTCCAAACGGAGTTTCACACCGACACTTATCTGTCATTTCCACATGTTGTGTTTGTTTTCACCTCTCAGTGCGTTGAGCCCGATGGAGGAAACAAACACAATAATTATGAATGTATTTAGTAAAATTCATATTCATACCCAGATCATGCACACAAATCTGTACTGAACTGACTCCAGACTCACACCCCTGAAATCCAGAACAGAATGTGAATGAGTTTCAACTCATCGGTTGTTTTTACAACTCAAGTCATTCTGCTGTATATTAGGAGTCGTTTAAAATGCCTTATGCTAATTTAGCAGTTACACCGTTATTTATCCTCATCTGATCGTGTACACAGTGTTGTGTCCATTTATTCTTCATGCCTGTTTTATTATGTGCTGTACATACTGTAGACTGACAATTACAGTGACAACAGTTTGTTTTTTTCTTACAGTATCCATTCAGTATTGTAATATATTTAAGATAAAGTAAAACTTTCATTCAGCAATGCCTCATGTGTGTGGTGTGGAAAAGATTTTTGGTGTTTGAATCCTGTAAGCATCGTATGTTTAATCCTAGAAGTTAGTTAAACCTGTTTTTTGCCAATTGCTTTTTAAGAAAACATTATTTTTTGATGATTCTTAATTTTACCAAAATTTTAGAGTTGAATCAAAAATACACAGACATTTTATTACACACATTTAATCAGTAACAGCTACAATAACAGTATTACAAAAGGACACAAAATTACTACAAATGACAATGTTATGAAGTGCTAGTAATTATAATTTTGTTAGTGCCTGAAGAAAAAGACAAATGGTCTCCAAAACTATTTGACGACAGAAACATTTACAGCACAGTCCTGAATTCATCAAAAATAAAACTTGGCACATGAGCTTCTGCAACCTGAAAAAAAGAAAAAACATTTTTAAAAAACCAAACCTATTTTTCTAACATAACATTTGTGTCTTTAAAGAAAATGAAGGTTATATTTTTCAATAATAGTTTCTACCTTTCTGGGCAGTTTGGTGTAGCGCACATAATCCTCCAGAAACATTAAAGCTCCAACTACATCTGAAGGCATGTCTGGAATCTTCTGACTGCAGGAAAAGATCAACACTGATCAACACCGATCAACACCGATCAAAACAGATTTAATCTCTGAAAGATTTCTGAAGCAATCTCACAAAACATTTGAAGAAAATGACTGTCATTTATTATCCTGAAATCAAAAGATATAAAGATATAAAGCATTATATGTATATAAAATGCTGAAAAAAACTCTTCTTATTACTTAAATGCAAAACATCATTTTTACATAGTAAAGCTTTTATTTTTTATTTTAATGCTGTATTGATAAATACCATAGAGGATCATGGGAATTATAAAACTGTCTTAACACATTACAGGAAATCACTACCTTAGAATTTTAAGGTTCTATCTGCGTTTTGACCAGTTTTGAGATATAGAGGTTTTGCATTGCATTGTAAATACAAAAACTCAACTTTTTTGTTTTTCAAATTAAACACACAAAATGCATTTTATTAAAATAAAACACGTTTAATAGTGTCAATAAGTGATATTAGAGTAAGAATATGTCTATAACTCAATTTTTACAAAAATGTCAGATAGAACCTTATAATTCTAAGATAGTGAAATGTGAAAAATGCTTAATAATAAAACACACTTAAAGGATAAAAATGTAAATTTCTTCCTGCAGAATTATTTTTCTGGACACGCTTCTGTTGTCATGGTACCTGGTGCACTGCTCCATTACAGAGCGAATAAACTGTCCAATCAGGGCCAGGAACTGCTCCGTGTATCTGGAGTGAAACTGTTTCAGCAGCGTCAGCAGACCCAGAACCAGAGGAGCCCAGTCCACCGGGTCTGCAGCCTTCCTGCACGTCATTCCTGCCAGAACAAACACCGTCTCCATCACGCAAACACAAGAGACGTAACTGTGTAAGTCAGACACAGAACCAGTTTCACCTTGATTCTTACTGTACTGCAGTTTGGGCAGTTGTGCAATGAGAAACAGGAAGTTCACAGTGGGAAAATAAGGCAGACGTTTGGTCGTGATGTAAATCTGAAACGAAAAGTTTATATCAGTAAAATTAACGTAAGGTGAAATTCAGCTGTCGTGTGCGTGAGGAAGGACTGACTTTGTTGAGTGGGTTGTGGATTCCAGCTGCCTCCAGATAGGCTGTGATCTCGTACAGAAGTGTGTTGTCTTCTCTGGGGTACGGCAGTGACGGATCCTGATAATGAGCTTCAATATCAGCCAAAAGAGACCTGAAACGCATCAGGTTTCCATTGTGAGCTGACAAAAGACTGACGGTGTTGAGTGCTTAAGAAATAAACAAGAAAGTCAATCTGACTTGTTTAGGTTTTCCAGAGCAGCAGCAAGATGTTTGGAGTCAAATTTGCAAGAGTAGTTCAGTTCGTTGGCTATCTGCCGCCTCAGAATCTGCATCTGACCCACCTGTGAAAGTTTATTCGTTTATCAGCGTGACTGAAATCAAATAAACCATCATCAGAGATAATGAATGAAAACAAAAGCTCAGTAACAGGTCAGCAGATTAAAACCTTCATGATGGCTTCTAGATACGCAGGCCAGATCTTCTGAGTTTTGGCCGCAGCGTTGGCGTAGACTTTGCTCGCATTTGCTGACATTAAAGAACAAAAAAATACATATGAAAATACATATATAAAAATACAGACTTAGTTGTGGTTCAATGGTGGTCAAACGCACTTACCCACAATTCCTTTGACTGGATTGAGAGCTGTCAGCAAAGCTTTGAAGACATCAACCACAGCTTTGTCCTTCAGGATGTTCTTCTGAAGAACTGTCAGGAAATTCTACAGAGAAGAAAGATGGTCCATTATTACCTTTAGGCACAAACAAACCTGTTTCATTTATTATTTAATTCAATATTTGAATGGTGATTTTAAGGGTATTTAGTTTAGTTTATACAATTCCTACAATTCATTATACAATTCCATAATCAATGCATTTGACTCATCATCAGATGAACGTGTTGCGAGGCATCGTGCCTTTGTACAGCCCGAGCGTTTACCTGCAGCTCCTTCACGATCATGAAACACAAGAGACGGTCGAGTCCGTTCAGCCCGAAGGTTCCCAGCGTGTCCTGAATCTCAGAGAACAGCCGGTTGTTGGTCACTTCCTGATGCGTCTTCATATCGTACCAGGTGTTCAGCTGATCGATGTAACATGTCGTTCTAAAGGGAATGAAGTCGAGGAACATGACGTTTCCACAGACTCTTCCGAGCTTCGGAAGTTCTAAATGTGACTTACTTTGGATCTGTGATCCTCAGGATTTCCCGGCACAGGCGTCCAATAAACGTTGCGGATTCATCAACGGATGGATATTTAGGAATGGGAATATGAGTGGACTGATAAATGCTCTGCCAGTCCTGGATCTGAAAATGAATCATCTGTGAGAACAGCAGCAGTTTAAAGGAAAGCAGATTTCAGAACAAGCTCAACGTGAAACCTTCGTCCTCAGGAAGCTGTTACACTCCTGCTCCACGTTGTAGTTGATGATACGAGACACTTCCTCCTGCCAGATCTTCAGTCCGTAGATGCTGACGTAATCCTGGATGTACTCGAACGAGCGATAAAATCCGTCCATGGTGGCTGCCATGTCCTTCAGTTTTGGCATCAGCTCACTGGGCTGGAATCAGGAGTGACATGAGGAATGTGTAAAAATCAGCACAGAACAGGAGAACTAAAGAACTAAGAACATGATGTTTTAAAACCCATGCAGCAAACAGAGGTGGATCCGTGTAGAAGGTGCAAGAAGGTCTCCTCACTCTGGCCTTGGGGTTGAAGATGAGACCCTTGTGCAGGGCGAATGCGACTCGCTTCACCAGCTCCTTCCTGATCCCGTCCTCCAGAAGCTGCTTTGGATCCACCTGAGACACACGTGCAGATATTTTCAGCTTTCATGACATTAAAATGTAACACAATGTATCACAAATCAAGTCAGAAATTGTCAGACCTTGATAATACCGACTAGTGTGGTCTTCATCATCAGAATGCCTTCAGTAAACACTGAAATGGCATGAGTGAGTTTAGCTACCTGTCAAACAAGGGCAGCAACATGTTGGTGAAGTTTTAGCATCTGTGTTTGTGTAACTTCTGTAAAATGTTACTGGATTTAAAGCTCAATTTGCAACATTCGCCTCACTATCGCCATTTTTGTTTAAAATTGCAGGTTATTTGACGTATTTTTCTTTACGTAAGCTGAAGTCAAACCGACGTTTCCCGGGAAATCTGACCCGACAGCTCAAATTTTAAATCATTATTATAAACGTACAGTTGTGAAGGTAAAGTAAGGAGATGGTGTTGAACTCTGATCTGTCATGTACTTGCTAATGAACTGATTTGTGTTTATTTTAACCAGTTACGGATGAGTTAGGGAATTCATCTTCACTCTGAGACTCATGTCGTACCTCATAGCGAGCGCTGAGCTGAGAGAAGTCCTTCAGTTTGTCTTTGTCCAGACGTGTCGGAACCTCCATGATGTCATGAATCTGCAGTTTGATGATTTTGGCCAGTGAGGTGAACATACTCTCCGGAATAATCTGCAGAACCTGGAAGAAAACATTCCCATAAACCGCTTAGACTGGTTATCCTTAGACTAACTTAGTCATCTATTATTTTTATTCAATAGTGGCCACAATCTTTTTCAAGTTAGTTACATTGAAAGGTAGATTTGTTTAATCTGAATCCAAAAAAGACTGATTAACCCTAACTAACTGCTAGTTGGTCTGACTAGTTCCTAATATGTTTATGACTCTGATGAGAACTTCTAGTAGACAGACACATTTTACATGCAATATTTAGCAGTACTATCTTTTGAAATACATTGTGAATTTCTATATATCATCCAGTCTCATGTTTGTATTTTAAACTAGAGATTCAACAGGAAATAAGTCATCAAAGAAGAGTCATGTTCAAACCTTCCTGACATAAGCCACCAGCTCGCCGGAGTAAAACTGAGACACACTGAGCAGATCTGGACTGTTGACCTGGTTAATTCGTAGCAGAGGAAGATCCAGGGCAGAGGCCAGCTGTACATATTAACACACATCACAATATATTCCTCAGTCAGGAGCAGATACAGTTTTACAGTTGTAGTCACACATCAGACAGTCTCACCTTGAGAAAAGTGGCTCTGAGTTTGGTGACCATCGATGGATTTGCTCTGATGCTCTCTTGCATTATTGAAGTGAACCTATGAGCAACATTAAAGAAAGGTTATGTTAACTAACATAATGCAGATGTGATGCAGATGTGATGCTCATGTGATGTCATCACCTGTCGATGATCTGCCAGGCGTAGGACAGGTCTCCCACTATCTGCATCGTGATGAGAACTTCCTCTTTGATGTTGATGGTGCGAATCATCTGATGGAGGAACTTGCGTGTGTCCGCCAGGAACTGACACACCTGCAGGTTCGACTCCAGCTGGTGAAACTCTTGCACCTTCACACAGAAAATGTCATTTTAATCCACAATTTTTACTTCCTTAATACAAAACGATTAAACAGAAACCTGCGTGAAAACAGTTGTCAATTAAATAAAAAGCATATTTATTGTCATCATATTGGATTCTGGAGCATGAGGATGTGGAGACAGAAGGGTCATTCTGGCTGAATTATCACTTTAAACCAAGTGTTAAAATATCAGACGTGATTGAGGAGAATCACTGCACGTGCTCAGTTGGGTTTTTACCTCCACTAGAGCCTGAATGAGCTGTACAGTCTTTCTGCCTGCAGCTGTCGAGTCCTCATAGTTGAGGGACTGGATCTGTTTGGAGATCTCTCTGAACCAGGCCTGAAGGTTCTCTGAGGTGTTTCAGGAAGAAGAAAACATCTAAACCGACTAAGGATCTACAGAGTATTTCACAAATCACGTTTCACGACCTGTACAGCAGTTTACCATTTTTCTCCACCCTGGTGAGAGGCTTGACTCCAGAAAACACCTCAGCCAGCTCCATCATCCTCTCTGAACCTTCAGTCTTATAGCTCTCCCACTTCTGCTGCTTCTCTGCCAACATCTGCTTGAACATCTGAGAACCACAGAAACATGAAGACCAGTGAGAAGATTGTGAGGAGACATCAGGTCATGCTGAGATTGACGGGAATTGTTACTATGATTCATAATATATTTGTATTCATTTGACCTCTTTGAGTATAAACTCATACTGCGCTGTGTCCAGAAGCAGCTGAAACAGGATTTTGGGATTGTATTTGGAGTCACTGATGACTTGATCTTTGATCTGACGCAGCCTCTTGTTGTTTGGATCATAAGCTTTAAAGAATAAAACACACACAAGCAGTTAAACTGTTAACAACAACTTATTAAAATCTGACTGCGTTTAAAGCACAACCACAATGGCAACATTTACAAGAGTTCAGTTTCTCGTCTATTTAACAATATTAGATGATCAAATCGTTTTGATCTTCACTCACCAGACTCTGCAGTGTGTAGCATCAGCCAGCGGATGGCGACGTTACAGTCTCGGAGGCAGTTGAGAAGTTTGGGAATGTTGTCCAGGATGATTTCTTCTCTCAGGAAACCCTCCTTCAACAGCTGCTGCACCTGCGGCCGCAAACTCTCCACACTGGCGGCGTACCGGCCGGCCTGAGAGCAGAAAACAACAGCAACTGTGTGACTGAGAAATCATTTGTTCTGGACATGTTACTGAGCCACAATCCAGAGTGACTCTGGTTTAGATTCAGTGTGTGTGAAAGCGAACTGACACCTGTTCTCTGATATTGGCTGTGTCCAGTGTGTAGTTGAGGGCGGTTTTAGCAGCTTTATATGGTTCCCAAGCCTCCACCAGGTTCACAGTGATGCCCATATATATACTTATAACCTGAAGATTGACACAATGATGTTCAAGAATCACTGATACTTTACATTTACATTTATTCAATTACAGACACTTAAATCCAAAGTGACTTAAAACAAGTAACAATTTAAATGATTCAACAAAAAAAGTACACATACTGTAACTTTAAAAACTCAAAACATTCCCAGTCCAAAACAAATAAATAATTTAAGCTGGAAATAACGCTATGGTTTGAAATCTGTGATGTCACAAAAATGAAAAAGTGAAGCTGTGTCTCACCCAGTTGTCAGGGAAGTATTTGTCTACGATCTCTCTCATCTTGGCCTGCTGCGTGTGCAGGATGGACGGGCTGAAGTATAAGCAGACGCAGAGCATCGCTGCTTGTGTGGCCAGAGCGGTACTGCGATGCTCCGGCAGAGGATACGCAGAAACCTGCAGAGTTCACAGTTTAGTCTGACAGGCAAGCAGGACATCCAATCATTGCATTCGGCCCAAATGCAATGATTGGATGAACCCTTTATGGTTCCGCACCTTCCACAGCAGATATATATTTATATAAATATATTTTCTGGATATATATGTTTCTGGAATGAATCATGCTGCCTTTAATACACGTCATTAAACAGTTGAGGGTTGAAAATTATCGACATTCTTGCCTGGTTGTAAATGTCATCTGAGCGCAGGCGGCCGATCACCATACTGATGAAGGTGGGGCTGATGGGAACTCTCTGGAAGTAGCTCTCGGGGTAGTTTGGTGGTCGTTTGGACCCCGGTTGGCTGGAGAATCCTGTGCTGCGAAGGAGCTTGCAAATGTCGTCCAGGTTCGAGTCGGCTGAGGAGCGAGCAGCACTGGAGAAATATTGAAATCAAACATGTTTTTTCATTCCAAGCTAACAGGGAACATTCTCAGAACTTTGGCTAAAAGTTCTCTCAAAGTTATCAAAAACATTCTTGCAGTAAGATTAGAACATTTGTTTCATTTCCTGTCTGCTGTCACCTGTATCTGTAGTAGGAGACCAGCATCCGTTCTCTCACCTCCCCGTCCATCTTTTGATCAATGACCAGTAACATAACTCCATACAGATACAGAGCTTCACACTGACACACACACACACACACACACGTTTACAACTGCATCTGCTCTGCCAACTCCAGAACATTCAGTGTAGCAGAAATATCTAATATTACCAGAAGCTGTTTTCCATCTTCATTCAGTAAAACAGTCTCCAGTGTTTGCTGAATATAAACTCCTTCATTCAGATCATCCAAGTACCTTCAAAACAAACAAGTAGTTTTAGGTTCAGTCAGAAATTAATTTCATTGAGTCACATGCAGCAAAAATATTAGAAGAACATCATGTCAGTTTGTACATAGTTTTAGTTTCAAAATCTTTAAAGTAAAACTAAATGCGGCCACATTAAATATTCACTCCATTTTTCCACATTTACAACAGTGTTACAAACGTAAATAAAGGGACATTATTAGGAATGTATCTCATTTTTAAGTCTTGTATCAGAAAAAAACTTTGCAAATAAGTTAGAAAGGAATACGTTGAAAACAATGCACACCTGGTCAAGTCTACAACATATTTATGGACACTCTCAAAGGCCAGATAGAAGCGTGTCAATATCTCAATGTTGTTTTCTCGAAACTCTTCATCCAAGTCCTGTAGCTCAGCTTTTGCTTCCAGTTTATTCTCGTAATACTCCGGACCCTAAAAACACAAACTCCCATCAGAACCGTTTTCTTACTGCAAATGAATCAATTTTGAGCCATAAGATGAAGCAATACTTTAAAGTAGCTGAAGTCACAGATTATGTCTCCATATTTCTGCTGGTCGCTCTTGTCTTTGAGTCTGAAGACTGCAGGAATGAAATCGGACAGTCTCAGCAGCTCTGCTATGATGGCATTTCCTCTGGACACGATTCTTAGCACGGCCTGTCCACACAGATTATTCTCTGCTAGAAAATCCACCATCGTGAGGATCAGCAGATCTCAGCTTTCAGTGATGCTCACATCTAATTACATTCATAAAGAAAAGCGTTACAACATATTAATCACAGACACACTTATCACGTATTTGACTGTCAACATGAAACACTGACACACGGTCATGCTGTATTACAAACTGACATAAAAGCATTAATTGTGTGTATAGTTCTTTAATAATCGACTGTTGTATTGCATTGAATTGATCAGTCAGCGCTCAGACCGCTTGAATGCACTGGGCAGAATTCACATATTTAATTTTAATAACCTTAATAATAATTAGCACATAAACTCCGTTTATAAGATGATAAAATGACGTTTGTTGATTTGAGATTCTGATCACTCACCCGCTGCAGCAGATCAGACGCTTCCTGTTTACAAATCACGTGAGTGTCACGAGGTGAGCTCATTGGCCGCCCCGCCCAGCGCGAAAATGGCTGCCGACAGTGCGACACTTCAAAATAAAAGTCCTGCGCTTAAAAGAAAATCATATTCTGTTTATTTAGTATTATGTACAATTTGCATGATATTTTTCATAAGGAAATAGCTGCTGCTAATATTGATGGCACGACAGGTATGTTGAAAAACAACTGAGTTTTCCCCGTGAAAAAATTATATTTGGTTATGATGAAATGACCAGTGATAGGAAATTCAGAGCAGCACAGAGACAGACCAGAAATGTGTATATATATATATTTTATGATTTTTACATGATCTCAGAATAGCTGTTACTTAATGGAGAAGTATTTTAGAATTTGAAGTTAGAAACATTTAATGTCTTTTTACACAACTTCACACTTCAAACCAAAATCCACTTTCTTGATGTAGACCATGATGAGGACACCTTGTTTTTTTACATAAAGCACCAAAAAGTTGTTTTAGTATTAATAAAGATATTTAAAAAAATAATTAAGCAGACAGCAGATGTATGTTTTCATTCAAATTTATTGTGTTGTGCTCAAACAAGTAGAAAATATATATATTTAGTCTAAATCAAGCAAAAGCCTATTAAAACCGTTCCATTAAATTAACAGCATTGCACAAGGTCTATGGCTCTGGGACATAAAGCTTTTGCCACCACAGTGGCGTCTGTGAATTTTAAGGCTCCTCAAATCACAATTCATGATGGTTTCAGATGATCCGAATTATTTGTGCATGTTAAAATCAGAGCCTAATAACAGCCAGACTGTGATAAGCGTTTAGAAACACACTGAAGTTTAATGATATTAGTGACAGCTGAAGGAAGCACAACATACAACTGTAGTTTGATTCTGCACTAAACACATTCAAACAAAGCAAGATCCCAGCAGAAGGTTCTAGAAAACTCTAGAAAACATGAAAGAATCTGCTATTAACAGTGTAAAAGACACATTTTGCGAAGTTTGACTGTGCTATTTCGTTCAAACAGTACTTACCATGTTTACAAAGGCTGCTGTGAGCTCTGGCCTATAACACACTACAGTATTCACAGGAAATAACTTCAGAAAGTTGCAAGCAAGTCAAATAAATGTTCACCAGAAAGTAAGAAATCTGGAATATGAAAACGAGACACAATGCAGAGTTCTTAAAAATCAGTGAAAAGTCGCTCTCAGTAAAACACAATTCAGAATAATCGCAGTACAAGCAACTCGTGTGAGGGTGAAATTTATCATTACTATAAATACAAACTTATAAAACACTGCAAACTACTGGTCGAATATAAAGGTCTATTTACAAACCAAACACTTTCATTTCTCTCAATGTCTGATACATGCGAATATAATGAAGATTTTGAGGGTCTTACTAAGGGGTGCAGTCTTAAAGTACCTGTAATAATTCTGTGTATTCATGCACAAATATCAGAATTAATAAATCTAAATATACCCACATAGTATCAATGATTCTGTTAAAGCAAATTTTCAATGATATTAATAAAAAAATCTGCACTAATGACAGACTGAGTAACAGCTCATGATAAGGGGAATACAAATGAAGTTCTTAACATGACCATTTAAAATGTGTCAAGCAAACCAAAGTCTCGACTCCAAGCTTACGACCTTTTTTGACAGCACAGAGTTTGCTGAAATAAATCTGAGAAACAGAGAAACAAATCTTGCTTAATGAACACACAGCAAAAAACAGACGTTATTCATGTTCCTACTGAGTACTAGAAAATCCTTGAAAACAGTCTTGAAAAACACGTAAGCGGCAAAACAGTCACATTTCCTTTATAATACAAGCATGACATTTCCACAAAATAATAATTTTCTGCATATGATGATTAGTTCTAGTTGTTTAAAGATGCCCCACAAGATGGCAGCCAGAGGGACCTACAGGCTGATGTGTTGATGTTACAGGTATCAACAACAAACCACTGCACCAAAAAAACTGTGAATGATAGTTAAAACACTTTTGTGTCACTGAATGTGAAATCTGGGCATGTTTGGACTCACCCCTTTAACTGCTACACAAATAAGGTGGCTGGTTTCATTTATTTCACTGCACACATGACAGAAGTCGACAAAGTGCCTCATGTGTCACTCTGTCTATTTGATGCAATTTATTCATGCGTATTTCCTTAATTAACTCTTCTGTCCATTATACAGAGAGCCAAACATTCAATACAATACCTTTGGCACTAAAAGTTCCCATATGACTCCAAATGATGAAAAAGCCTCCTTTGAAAAAAATGGCCAATCCAACAGAGAGATTTGAAAAGGTTGTCTTTGCATGTGCAACAGTTAAGGTGCAGAAAAATTCTGGTAGACAAAAGTTCAAGTTGTTTATCATGAAACAAACCCATCAAACCTTAAAGAATAAAAAATAAAAATTCTTCCATCCTTTACTCACCTTCATGTCATTCCAAATCTGTCTGACTTTTTTGCTTCTGAGGAAAACAAAACAAGATGTTTTAAGATATGTTTGTAACCAAACAACAGTGGCACCCATTGAGTTCCATTGTATGAACACAAATATCTTCTTTTGTGTTTCAGAAAAGAGATAAAGTCATACAGGTTTTGAATGACATGAAGGTGGGTAAATGAAGAAAAAATGATCATTTTTGGGTGAACTATCTCTAAGTGAAACTACATATAATACCGGCAAAGTGGGTACAGTGCAAGAGGGCACGTGGTCATGACACCCACACAGTCGCTTCAGGGCCTGTTTTGCAAGGGCCATTTAAAACCATTGCTGAAATCATTACATTGCTGGATTACAGCTCCTCAGATACTGACAACGCTTTTCGAACGCTCTGTGGAGGCTCCCAGGTGTCACTGTCATCTGTGTCGTCATCATCATCACCATCTTCCTCTCCCATGGCAGAAGGTCCTTGCTCTTCCACCACTGTCTCATTTTCACCCGGTGACTCGTCCTCGTCCTCACCCGCTTCTTCATTACCAGTTTTATCTTCAAACGGGTTAGTGCCCATTTCCTCCTTCCGATGAATCTCTGCAAACCACTCTCGCACCTGCTCGTAGCTCATGTTAGACTTGGCAACAAGCTCATCCAAGTCCTGTTCATTCAGGAATTTGTGCTTCAAGTAGTATTCTTTTAGAAGATCTCTTCCAGACTTGAACTTCATTGGTAACACCTTCTCAGTTTCTGTGGGCTTCTTGGGTTTTCTACTACGGGTTCTTCCCCAACCGCGATTGCGAATCCTTCGTTTTCTGCTTTTGTTGCCATTCACGTTTCCACTCTGATAGTAGAAATACCACTTCAAGTTGCCATTCTTCCAGGCGTATCGTGTGTCACCAAACCAGTTGACGATGTATGAGCGAGGCAGTCCGCTCTCCTCAGCCAGCTGGTCGTACTCTTCAGCGGTGGGCCACTGAGTGCGAACAAAAGCAGTTTTTAGAACATGAAGCTGCTCTGGAGTTTTCTTACTGACCTTCTCTTTACTCAGTCTTTTCCCTCCTGGTGGAGTCTGGCTGCCTTTTTTCTGGGACGTTTCACCATCTGCTTTTGGCTCTGAAGAATCTGCCGCTGGGGATTTTCTTTTTTCTGTGAACCAGGCGTCAATCTCTCGTCTGGTAAGCTTGGTTTCGGCCCTCAGTCTGCTGAGCTCCTCATCCGTTGGTGTGTCACATTTCTGAAAGCTCTCCTCTAAGACCACCAATTGCTCTGGGGTCTTTTCTTTAAACTTCTGCAGAGTGAAGTCTGGAAAGGTGTTCCAGGTCTTGGCTCGCGTCTCCTTCTCTTTGACGGGTGATGGCGTTGGAGACTGTGGTGTTTCATCGCTGGAATC
>JAZGTK010010041.1:3694-16714 GCA_036877625.1 Ambastaia sidthimunki | reverse complement strand
GTTTTGGCCCAGGTCCATGTGTTATATAGACAGCCAGTACATCTGAATGAGGTTTGTGTGCCTGTTGGGGGATGACCTCTGAATTTCATTAACACTTCAGATGCGATGAGTTAGATGTTGCTAGTCCTTATAAAAATGAACAAAAGAAAGAGGTTTTCCCATCCACATCTGCTTAATGTGTGACATATTTGATTCTGCAAAACTAGAATCCCAGATATTTCCTTCAGTAATGATTGGTTGGTGAAGGATTTATATTTCTATGCATGTATGAGCCTCTAATATTGATACTGTGTTCAGACTCTATGTAATAAGACCTGCAGGTATTAGTTCTGTAAGTGAGAATAATATGACTGGGCTCTGTTCATGCTATCATGAGTAATGTCACAGAGAAGTACTGGTTTTGTAAAGTATGCCCACTAAATTGTCAGCCGGCCTTATTAGAGTGAAGGATCACTTCTATTAGGCTAACACAACATCTGTTGTTACAGCTCTACAGGGTCTATATGAAACTGAGTTTTTAAAATAATACGCTGTTGGATGCTGAGAGCAGAATTTCCCCCATAGAGAAAATCATAGAACTTGGGACTCAAGAACCATGTCAGAGGTGTTCATCACAAATGAGATTGAATACATCAAGCATTTTCCTAGACAGGGTTTAATTGAAGATGAAAAAGACCCTAGTATTCTCACATATGTCTTTAAAAATATGTCCAAAGTTTCAGAAGATATCTCATAATATCACACTGCCAAGATCGCATTTAAAGGTCAAACATTTCTGACCAAGCTTTCTGAGCTGTTATCTATATCATTTAATAGCTGTGTTTTACTTGTCTCATAGGTTTCAATGTTTCCACATTGGCAAGTAGTTCTTAAAGAATCAAGACAATATTCATATATAAATTAACTGGGATCTCCAGTATATCTCTTGAGCTTTCTTCAAGGTAGCTTTAGCAATATAAGTCACTCATGATTTTCATCTTATTGCTGTCATGATCAAGTGCAGGTGGCAGGCAGGAGGACTTCAGTGGTCAGAAATAAGTATATTCTATAGCAAACGGAAGAACAGAAGTGCAAATTGAAGGGGGTGAAGGTTGTATCAACCCAGCAGATGCTGTAGATACTTCACATCTCATCTAGTGCAAGTTCAAGAGCAGACTTGTGTTCTTTAACACAACAGCTGCCAGAGACACTGGCCATCTCCAAAGGTCACATTAAGGGTGGCTGTAGGTCTGGCTGCAGGTCTTCTGCATATGAAAAGCAAAGAAGATGTGTGGAATGGCCATGTAGCATTAGTTGACAATGAGGAAAGACTGGGGTGAGTAAGTGGCATGGGAAAGTCACCCTGGAATCAGAGTGAAAGGAAAATGCGACCGGCTGGGGGTTCGAAATGGTGGGGGTTTGTATAAGTGGGGGGCAGATGGTCCAGACTGAGAGAGGTGCAGAAGGTTCCTGGTGGTTGCTGGGGTTTTTTTGGAGTGAAGTTGGTTGGAAAAGGGTGTCGTCAGAGTGCTATTGTCATCAGGGTGGGTTTACTCAAAAGAGATTCCTCTAACTTGACCCCATAACTCACCCTAGTTCTCCATCTCTTCTACTCTGGCTTTGTCATGGACCCCTATGGTTCACTGGTTGCATTGCATTTGTCTCTATTGTGATGGGCAGGTTTGCTTTAGTGATACTGAGTTAATAGGCAGATATGCTTAGATGATAAAGCGCACAATGACTCTAAAAAAGAATACAAATGCAGTTTTTCCATTTATGTCTGGGTGTGTGTGGGGGGTGGTATAGAAAGTTTGCCTGCAGGTCTAATGTGTTGAGGTATTGCTTTCATTGCCATTGTAATTGTCTGAGCCTCTGTTGAATTTGAGAGAAGAGTGATGTCTACCAAAGAGGACATTAGGCTTCAACCAACTTCAGAATGCCAAATGAAAAATATATATTTCCAGGAAAGTATCACCAGAGCTTTGAGGTATATGCTAAAAGGACTAGTAAAACTAGTCAGCAATAAATGTTGCAAGGCCATGCTGGTGGACCAGCCTCACCAGATCATTTTTACTTTCCATCTATGTCCATTAAATACACACAGATGTCATTATTGTGATTATCTCCATTCTGTATTGTTAACAATTAATATTACATACTCTGGACTATAAAGATCTGTTTCCATTCTGTTCTAACCACACTTCCATCTTCACCTCACTTTCAGGTATGTGTGATGGATCTGAGCTGGCTTTCCTTAAGGAACCCAGTGATGTGATAGCAGTACGGGACAGACCTCTGATGCTGGACTGTAGGGTGGAAGGAGAAGGTCCCACCACGGTGACGTGGCATAAGAACGGAGCACCACTTCCTCCGGGCATCAGCAGTCGGGCGAAAATCCTGTCCAATGGCACGCTCTTGATCCACAGCTTTCAGAAGAGAAAGGACGGAGATGCGACGGATGCTGGAGAATATTACTGCGCTGCGCAGAATCACTACGGCATGCTGGTCAGCCGCAAAGCACGAGTGCAGCTCGCATGTAAGTGACAAAAAAAGTTGAAACTTTGCCAACCAATCAAATAAACATCCACTCATTGCACTATTAACAATGGGTGTGTACTGTTCTAACCCTTACAAATGACTTAAATTACCTTCTAAATTTTAATTAAAAATCTTTAAAACATTTTTTACACTATAAGGACACTGATATTTAGAAATAAGACATTTATTATGATCTATACACCTGAACTTTTAAATTACTCACTTTTAATAATCAACCAATTATCCATGTAGAAAACAGAGAAACATAGTGGAGAAACCAATGTCTGCTTTACTCTGTGTTCCTGCCTTTAGTCTAGCTGTATCTTCCACTAACCCTCCCTTTGGTCCTATAAAAGCAGGTTGAGTGATAATCCTGTAGAATTATGGTTGTTGCTCCTTTTTTCCCAGTAGGCACCAAGTTTCCATGGCAATGCTCTCTCATTTGGAACCCCCTACTTCTAACTCCCTTTTATTGATTACATGAATAAATCTGGAATTTAGTCCACAGTGTTCCAAGCACCTCATCCTACTTCACCAACAGAAATCAACAACTGGGTTGCCAGTACCATTTGTATCCATTAAATATAGCATTGTTGAGGTGTTTAGTAAGGATTGTGTATTAGGCTAAAACTGCAGACCTATAAAAATACACTTAAATCTCAAATTTATGTCTGACATATGGATGTTGTAGTAATATAGTAATTTCACATATGCGAAACACATTGTTTTAAATGTCCTCATTAGGTTTTTTAAAACAGGTTGGAGCATCATTATGGTCCCTTCAGCATTTTTAATTTTATTCCAGATATTAATGTGCATGTATCCATAATGCCCCATTTCCTGTCTGTTTTTTTCCACAGCTCTTCCAAAATTCCACACTCACCCGGAGTCCATGTCAGTAGATGAGAGAGGTGTTGCGCGTTTCCAGTGCCAGGTGAACGGTATTCCCGAAGCCAACATCACTTGGGAGAAAGATCGCGTTGCGCTTGAAACATCTGATGATAGGTATTATAGTCTATTGCTATAGTTTGTGTTTTAACTCTCTTTTAATGTCTTCTTTCTGATAATTCTTCATGCTCTCTCACTTCTCCACAATTGTTCATTCATGGCGTTCATTCTTCCCAGGTACACGCTTCTCCCGATGGGAATTTTGCAAATTACAGGAGTGAAAAAAACAGATGCCGGCATTTACCGCTGTGTTGCTACCAATATAGCCAACACCCGCTATAGCAATGAAGCTTATCTTAATGTGACCGGTTAGTAGTCATCCCCTGATCCTACATGCTTACAACAAACACACCAGCCTGCATCTAAATAACCCTCTTAAACTCAATATATCCAGTACATTCATAACATGAGGTCTGGAACATGTTATATTATGCTTGTATTGACAAAGAACACAGCCTGCACATTGATTATGTGAAATGTCATGCTGTCAAATGTCATCCTAATATTAGTGAGTGAGCTGTAATTTTGCTCTGGGTTTATCATTTCTTTATTTGCCCATCTACTCTCAGGAGGGGCCCCTCGAACCTACATGGAGCCAGTGATTCTGTCTGGCCCTCAGAACCTCACCATAACTGTCCATCAAACAGCCATCCTGGAGTGTATTGCCACTGGAAACCCTCGGCCAATTGTGTCTTGGAGTAGACTGGGTAAACAAATCCTCATATTAAGAGTTAACTTGTCCAAGAATGGTCATTCTAGAGTAAACATTATTTTGCTAAGTATGACATACTTGTTCTTGAATCAATGTTCTTGAATCAATCAATGTTCTTGAATCAATTGTTTTTGGAACAGTTTTTATCAGCCAATCAGATTGCAGTATTAAGTTCATTGTTAAGGGTAATATTATGCTTGAATGCTATTCTTTCTTATCAACATATACTTTCATTCTGATTTTAGGGTAAGCAATGGTCAGGGATTCAGGTATGGGTAGGGTTTAGGTTAGGACCATGTTTCTTTAACATTAACAGTGTTGCAGGACCAGGACCAACAAAAGATGTTGATCCAGGAATACTTGCTTTAAACATCTTGCTTGCTTGTGTCTTCAGAAAGATGCTGGCACAGCATGTAAAACTGATGTACAATTCCTAAAATGAATCAAAATGCTTTGAAGCTGCTATGAAACAATGTGCACTGGGAAAAGTGCAATATAACTAAAACTGGATTGAATTGAACTTCCTCTGCATTTGTATCAGATGGCCGATCAATTGGAGTGGAGGGCATTCAAGTGCTTGGTACAGGAAACCTGATGATCTCTGATGTTTCCCTGCAACATTCTGGTGTGTATGTGTGTGCTGCCAACCGGCCTGGCACCAGGATGAGGCGTACTGCATTGGGCAGGCTTGTGGTGCAAGGTAAGGTCTATTATTATGAAATCCAGGGTTTTTGGGTTGTTTTTTTTTGTTTTCACTGATATTTTGTCTATCTTTCAAACTAGAAAACCTCAATTATGGTAACTGTAAGCTAATTTCCTCTCATTTCTTATGATCTTGGCCTGAAATAATAGATAATAACTAGTCTCTCATGATATGTTGAATCTAATAAAACATGACATTTTGGTTTCAGTATTTTTTAAATGGACCAGTCCCTGTAAGAAATAACAGATGACTTCACGCTTCTTAATTCTGATTTGTTCTGACATAAGTACAAAGGCCCCACTATTAAAGTCATTTCATTGGTTGCACACTTCATTAATCACTACAGAGAAAGCTTTAAGTAAAAATAAGATGTGAGTATAGATGCTTTTTGTATGTGCATGTGACTGTATGTGTATTGGTCTTTGTTGGGTTCTGCGATGAGCACTCATTAGCCTGAATTGGATTTGAACATGACTCTTGGAAGCTCAGTTCAGAAGTGGTAGTCAATATTCAGGCCCTCCCTTGTCTCACCTTTGGCCCTTGCTGCAGAGGGGTGGGTGTTGTTGTGGCTCTGCACCGGGTCTGTTTGGTGTGAGACCCTGACTGCCATTATGGTAATGAAGCCCTGCTGGTGCTGTCCAGCTGGGGCTGATGGTGAAGAGGAATAGCATTAGTAATGGAGTCAGCTGTTAGGAGATATCCTGATGACACAGCTCATCCATCACCCTGCTACTGTCCTTACATTCAACCTTATCATATATCCCTGAGGTATATATATATGCCTCTTTCATTGGCTATCTTCAAAGTAGCTGCACACTGGGGTCTTTACGAAAGAATAACATGAGAACAAATGAGTAAATCGGCCATGAGACCAGAAGTTCAACAGAGAAATATTTAATATCACACAGTAAAGCCGTGAACCTTTAGGATTCTTTGCAGTCGGAATATCATTATATTCCCAATAATGTCTCATAAATGATCTGAATAAGATTATAGTAAAAGTCACAAATCAGATATTTGACAAAAAAAATCTTGTATAATTAAAACACATTGAATGTCCATTTAAAAATCCTCCTGGGACTATGCAGATTACTGTAATGGCTTTAAGCTTTATGCATTTGTTAAATTGTTTTTTGGTTCCCAGGTGTGGTTTTTCTGTCTATATCCCAAATGTCCAGCTTTAGCCTGATCAATCAATATTTACCCCTATCAGTCTTTTACAACAGAATTGGCAGTGAAGCTGTTTGGGGGAGGTAATCTTGAATGTATTGATTCATTTATTGATCCTCTTTTTGTGTAAGATTGCAACAAAGAGATTAGGTGGGTTATTTCCCCAAAATAGAATCTAGCCAAAAACCTTCCCAACAAACCTGGAAAAAGGTCTGTTTGGTTTCCAGATCAGAGAACTGTAAACTCACAAACAGTTAGAATAATGTAAAACAAATCATAGTCAGTAATTAACCATGCAAATTCTGATTTATTTTAGTCTTGTTCTTTAAACAAATATTATTACTTCTGTGGCATAAAATCCTATTTCAGGAGTCTGTCAGTCACAAGGGTAAAAACAAGGCAAATCATAGTCAAGTTCAAAGCTGAGGACTCTGTTTACATTCAGATCAGTTCAGCATATTGTCTTCAAGCTGGACTGCTCTTTTGTAGACATGCTCTTTCACACAGGGTTGAAGGCCATGAGTTTGTCGGGACAGATGCTAAGCCAGGATGTGGAACAATGGAGATCAAAAGGCAGACAGACAGTCAAAGAGTAGCAGAAAGGCAGAGTTTTCCTAGCTTTTCCTAGTTGGAAGGGGTGAGGTATTCCCTCTCACCTCTGACCTTTCACTTCTCACCTTTGACATTGGCCCAGGAAGCCCTTAGGGAGTGGTTTCTTGGGAGGGGGTGGAGTCTCGATTGACAGACAGGTGATGAAGAACTGAGGGAGGGGCTAGCAAAATGGATGATCCTTAAATGAGAAAGGGTGACAGTTCTTCATAACCCCTCCTCCACAGTTTCCATAGCATTATGAGGGCAGTTGCTCTCGTCACAGCTGGTGGTCAGGCAACGAATGACGAAGTTCAGGGTGGTGGGGGGACTATAATGGCTTTGTGTTGAGGGAACCCCTTCTATTTCTTGCCTTTATTATATGAAATATAAAAGGATTGTGAAGTCATTGAGAAGGCTTTAAGATGCAGATCTCATAGCTGCTCAAGAGTTTGCTTTATGTTGAAGTAGAAAAGTATAATTTTAAAATGTATTTCACAGACAGCAGGTGCAAAAATAGCCAGTGTCATTGATTTAAGTTATTATATGCAGATTGAAAAAGGCATCCAGTTATTGCTTTCCATAAGCTAAAAACAGTTAACTAATTCTTATTTTCTTATGAATATCCAAACAAATGAAGTGACTAATATATTGCACATGTCAGCCATGTTTTCTTTAAATAATATTCATTGATTACAAAAGACACAAGAGAATTAAATGAATGAGGAAAAGCCACCTGATCAAATTCAAGGTCAGATCTATGACCTCAGCTAAAAAATAACTGATCAATACATGAGATGGATTGAACGATGAGTAGATGCTGAAACTGGCAGTTGGGTACTAGCTGTAAAGACACAGCTGGTTAGTTATGTGGAGAAAACAACAGTCCCCAAATAATCAGATGCTTTGCTTTTACTGTCTTAAATTTAATATGAAATAGTGATTTCTGTGTGCAGGAAGGGGAGCAAACTTCAGTGCAATCCATCTAAATCTGTCATATCTGGGACAGTGTGTTTATGCAGCCTGTTTTCTGAGCTTTACTCTTACAAACAACAGTAAAACATGCCAAATGCATTTCATATCTTTAATATGTATTTCCTAATGTTAAAACATTTTTAAAACCATGTGTTTATAAGATGGTTTAATATGTATATTGCAGATGGTACAAAATAAATCAAGATTAATGTCAACTGAGGAGTGTTAGTCAGTCAGAGGACAGTTGCCTCTCAATAGAATAGTCTATATTACATTATTATTCAAGATGTCTATTTATCTTTATAAACAAACAGTTTTACTCAGGTTCAAGTGTGAAGTGTTTCTCGGGATGTGAATGATGAATGACAGCCCCTCCTCACACACACACACACACACACACACACACACACACACACACACACACTGTGCGACTACCTTTATTTAGGCTGCATCTGGGGGTCTGAACTGACCTCTGTTCTATTATGCCCTGCTATAGTTTTATTACACACGCACACACACACACTCTCTCTCTCTCTTCTGGCCCCTCCCACTTTCACTCTGACCCTAATAATGATTTGTCTATAAAACTGCACTGTTTCTTAACTGTTTGAGTCTTAAAAGCACCAGTATGATACATTTTACGTGCTGCCATTACATTCTTTTTTTCTAATTAATTAATCTTTTTAAGTTTAATGCTTTTAATGTAAGAATGCAACACCAATATATTGTTTTTTTTACTGGTATTAAAAATTTTACTAATCAAGCTGATTCAGGAGAACATTTTAAAAAAATCTGTTCCTTTAGTCTCTTCTTAATTCCTTTTAAAGACATTGTTTAAGACAGAGTGTTGAAAAGCACATCAGTCAGCTGTGAAACACAATTAAACAGACCCTCCATGGCTCATATTGATCTGCCAAATCTATATTTTTGTCCAGCAGTTTAAAATATTTAAGGGGGGTTTCAGGGCTGTTTTAATGATCTGTGTCTACGTTGATTAATGGCTCTCCACTGAAATAGGGTTCCCTTTGACCTATGACCTTCTATACCTCCGCAGACCCCTTCGGACCCTCTTCCCAGGGAGAAGGGGCTCTTTGGGGGTGTTTGGTTGTGGTGGGTGTCAGTAGATCAATGAGATGCATAGTCTCGGGGTCTGGAGAGCTCTACATATATGCATGGCCATTGTGTGGCCACTGAAGGGGTGTCAAGCGGAACCGTGAACCTGCATCTGTGCTAGTGAGACAGAGGAGGGGCTACAGGGGTCATTCAGAAAGACGAGTTTAAGTTCATGTGTGAATTCAGTGTGTTTACTGTAGCAAAGTCTTAATTTAACATTATTTAACACAACGTTATACTAATGTGTTATATCATATTGATAACTCTTGATATCTCTTGTTCTCTGCATCAGTAACTTTCTTTCAGTATTGCTTAAAATTTCCACTTTCACAAATGAAACAAAAAATCAACAAACTCAAATCTAGCAGGCACCAACCTATTAGATTTGATAGCTGAGCCTTGTATGGTTCATTGATATATGAACTAGATCCAGCTGTCATCGTGTTATTAAGCGGATTTCAATAATACGCCAATTGATTGTACTTATGAAAAAAATTATCGCTCGGTGCTGCCCTCTATCGCAAAATTGGCCCTATGTCTCACCCTGTTTCTCTGTCAACAGCTCCGCCAGAGTTCATGCAGTGGCCGCAGTCTGTGTCTAAGCCAGCAGGGGGCAGTGCTGTGTTCACATGTGTCGCTCAGGGAGCTCCTGAGCCTCATATCATCTGGCTGAAGAATGGAAAGATTCTCACACCTGGAGATAATGTCAAACTCACTAATAATAATAGGTACAGACTGCTTTCATATAAACACACAAACCTATACTGCTGCAGTACACACCTTACAATCAAAACTACAGCAATACATTTGTTAGATTGAGGAAAAAATGCTTAATTTTAGCAAAATATTTTTACCTACATATATTATATATTTGCTGCACAATATTTAAAACCATCTTGCGTTTAGCTATTGTAATTGTTCTATCAACTTGTCTGGAGGCAATTCCAAATATTTACACAAGATGTCAGTGTTAACACACTTTATATATGGGGTCTCTTGCAGCTCTTGGTGGACTGTTGCATTAAAATGCAGTATTTGTGAATGATTATAGGGTTACAGGCTAGAGATTTAAGAATTATTTTAGAATGATTTTTAAAAAGATTGAATGATTTTGGAATTATTTTAAAAATGATTTAAAGATTTTAGAATGCTTTTTGAAATGATTTATTGATTTTAGAATGAAAATGAAAAATGATTTGAGGATTTTAAAAACGAGTTTTTAAATGTGTCTCATTTCCCATATGTCATCATTATAGCACCCTAGCAGTGACCCGCATCACGTCAGAGGATGAGGCGATATATCAGTGCATCGCTGAAAACTCCGCCGGCACTAACCAGGCCAGTGCTCGTCTGGCTCTTTCCCCGGCCAAAGATCTGCCAGATTCCCCTCAGGGTTTAAAAGCCACAGCTCTATCTAAAACCACCCTGCAGCTCTCCTGGACTCAGCCGCCCGCGGAAGTCACAGACACCATCATCGGCTATGTGCTGCATATCCGCAAGTATGGCGGTAAGTACCTCCGGATTTGTAGAGTTCTGGTCTTTTTCAGCATCAACATTAAAAGTCTATACCTGTTTGCTTCAGTTCCGTAACGTTCTCGTAATGCTACATATTGGATTTTATTTTTTTAGAGCCTGATAGTAAAGAATTACAGGAAGCAGTGATTAAGACAGCATTCCAGCATGACCTCACAAATCTCGAACCTGCCACCACCTACTCCATCTACCTGAAGGCCTATTCTCCTCTGGGTGCCAGTGACTCATCCAGTACTGTTATTGCCACAACACTAGGGGGCGGTATGTTGTCTTATATGGACACATATAAACTATAACCTGCTAGCTATGTTATTTCGTGTTTTGCTTAGGTCATTATTTCCTGACACTGTCAACACTCCCTCTCTGTCTATCTCTCCTTCACTCGTCCCATTTGCTTCTTTGACCCACGTCAGCATTTTCTAGCTCTCTCTGCTATGCGCCAACGTCCTGTAGTGTGTCCATGTCTTTTTCTTTCTCTGATCAGACCTACTTACTCCCAGATGTTCGGGCATCTGTTTTATGTATCCTGTGGCTTCTCTCGTGCCCACCCAGCTTATTTTTTAGCTTGAACAGAATTAACTTTGACATGTTTCACGTGCCCCTGCGCTCATTATATTCCTCTCTTTCTCTCTCTCTACCTTATTTAGTTCCCAGCCCACCTACATTTTTCACCAAAGCAATAAACACCACCGCAGCCCAGGTCCTGTGGGAGCTGCCAAACAAGCCTGGCAAAACAGAGGGGTTCCGACTGACCTACCGCAGAGTCCCCAACGGGCTGATCCAGGGACCGATTCAGTTGCCATGCCACGTCAATGCTCACATCATTTCTCATTTAGGTGAGGGCAAGTGTGTTTCTGTGTGTATGATTTATAGTGTTTATATAGATCAGCCTTCAAAAAAAACTAAACGTATTGTATGAATTCTATTATATAACATTAAATAACAACATATCAAACCAAATGACTAAGCAAAACATTTAATGAAAAGACTTTTTAATAAACTGTGCTACAAAAACTCTTCAAAAGCTCCACAGGTATACACAGAATTGGAATGCTTACCAAAGTTCACACATTCCTTGTTTCTTGCATATTTATTTCATTTCATTCTGTAGAATTTTCCAGAATTTTCCTCTGATTCCATCTGAGCCTGCTGTCTCAGATCAGTTACATTTTGTTTGTCTATGTGGCCCTGTTACGACCTCATTGCAGTACCCATTACATTTGAGAGATGTTCCCTCACATTGCCCACATGAAGAGCTGTGTATACACAACCTGAAGTATATTACGAGCACTAGAGAACTAAGAACATTTCCAAGTTCTGTTATGTGACAAATGTGTCACACCATTTCAGAAACATGCCAAGACAGGAAATGGAAAATCACAAAGATTTAATTAATGTGAGATATTGGTGAAAACATGTTACAAAGAAAGTTCTCACCTAATCAATAGTTCCAGAATGACTGCAACAAAAACAGAAGCAGTTCAATATAAATGTATTAGATTGTGTGTGTGTGTGTGTATGTGTGTGTGTGTGTGTGTGTGTGTGTGTGTGTGTTGAATGCAGGATGAACTGTGATTGATGAGTATGTGTTTGTTCTTCAGACCGTGGGGCTGTGTATGAAGTCAAACTGGTTGCCTACAATGGCAATGGAGAGAGCGACTGTTCAAAGAAACTAGTCTCACTGGCTGAGGACGGAACTAGTGCTAAAACCAGTACAGGTAAATTAGAACCAATAGTTTAGAGTTGGTAATTGCTTACAACATTTTTATTAAATGAATTACATATGCTGTTTAATAATAAAAATAATTCACATACTTTATTGATATTTGCTAGGAAAATCTCCAGAATGAAAATAAAGATATTACATTATTGTGGCAGACAAACTTATATTTAAAGAGAGATTATTATAAAATAATGTTATGGGTCAGAGGCCATGATTCAATGCGTGCACAAAACATTATGTGCAAAGCAAGTGTTGATTTTGATTCAAACATAATTACCGTGTTAAATTGATAGTTGTAATGCGTTATTATTTAAGTGTACTGAATAATGAACTGTAATGTTTATAATGTTTATTTGTTCAGGAGAGGAGTCTCAGTGTGACTGCAGGGGGGTCGAGAGCTCTCTCAGCAGCATTGTGATAGGCATCCACATCGGCCTGGCCTGCATCATCTTCTGCGTGCTCTTCCTCATGTTCGGATATCGCCGCAGGTAACGGAACGTTTGATTACATGATGTCACAAAACTAACAGATCTATTTAGCTGCTTATTCTCTTACAAATATACTGTGCTCAGATTGTCCACTTCTGAGTTTCGATTTGCTCTTAGTTTTCTCTGCAGAAAGGGGACACAGGACAGCTGGTCTGTCCCACAGGCTGAAGATGGACACCACACCAGCAACAACATGCCCAATAAGGGAGTGACACACCCTGCTCAAGGCATTGAATTAGTGCCGCAGGTAAAGACCAGCAGTTTGTCTCATTTTTGCATTATGCAATTGCATTATATCTGTCTTTATATGGTGCTAATTGGTATACCACATTTTTACACCCTATTACACCACATTTTTACACCAAGTCATTCCCCGTATGCTGTACCTGAATTTTGTACACTAGACTACTGTGCAAAAATCTTCACCAAAGCAAACATTTTGAAGATGTTTATTTATATATTTCACTTAAGCGTGTTTGTTGGAAATCTCTATATGGATTTTCAAACATTCCTTGCCACTAACAATAATAATGAAGTGAGATTTTTGCAT
>JAZGTK010010040.1:0-16717 GCA_036877625.1 Ambastaia sidthimunki | reverse complement strand
GAGTTACAGGTCTGCTGATGCTCAGACCTCCTCCAGTGTGTACAAGTGACATTGAACTTTCAAAACAGCTGCCAGTGGGAATTTCCCTTGACCTCAGATTCTCTGTCAGAATGACAAGAAATATATAAAGCTACAAAGACAGCATGCATGTAAAACTGACCCCATTTACTTTTATATGAAATGTTCTAACTGGTTTGATTGTGCAAGATTCATCAAAGCATGTTATTATAAGAAAAAAGCTTCATAATCTTTCATCAAAATGTACTAAATGACTGGAAACAACTTTTCTCCTGACGTAAACAGAGTCATATGAGTGCAGAAAAATATTATAAATATGAATTAAAACATTCATCCATTCTCTACACTGCTTATCTCTACAGGGGTCAAAGGGAATGCTAAAGACTTACAAATATTATATTATTAAATAAAATATTATATTCTAATAATAATAACATTAAAATGCCTAAAATGTTTCATCTCCTTATAATCCAAATTAAATTCCAGTGTTACAGAGCAAGACTTTTAAATATAGACACAAATTTTGACACCACAAACCTGGCAAACTTTGGCAAATCCAGCAACTAGTTGTTCCTTAGAAGCAGCCATAAAATGAACCCAGCATCTTTTAACACTGACCTTTAAAGACTTTGGGTGTGTCATCTGAGGCTGACATTAATAAAATCCTGACGCATCACACCCTACATTATTTTGTTCAGACTACTCTGTTTAATTATACTGTACAAATAAACCAAATTATGGAAACTAAATATGTTTAAACTTTAAACTTGTGTTGCATTTAGGAGCATAGTGGTGTGTGTTTGTCATTACAGAAATTGTTTTAGATCTGAGTGTCATAGCTCCTTCACAAGGTTCCCACTGCCGAAATACAGCATGATCAGTCAAGACCTTCAAGCTCTGCCCCCTCGAAAATAAGTTCACATGGTGTTGCGCCCTTAACTTGCCAGTTAGTCAGTTTTTCCTCAGATGTTTAGTATGCTGCAATCATCCCAGCCATACAAACAAACCTGTGGCTACATGGTGCTGTTCATAGAATTAACTGAAAGGTTTGCAAAACTAGTGGAGGACAAAACAAAGACAACACCTTATTTTTATGCTTTGTGTCATGAGAAGAGCAACAGGGTTCTGCGTTCAGCATTTGTTGAGTGTTTGTTGCCATGCACACCTCAACACTGGGGTTTTGCTTGGCTGGTTAAGCTCTGGTGAGGTGGAAGAAGAAGGCCCAAATTTTTTTCTCTGTAAAACTCCCAAACGGATGCCTCAGCCAGAAAAGAAGTAAAAACTGATGAGGAATTGATGGTGAGGGTGGGTGAAGGAGTGCAGAGACATTGGCGAGTGCCAGGGTCGGCTACTGACTGTCATGGCATGTTTAGGGAAGCAAGACATTGTTATGGAAACCACATCACAAAAGTCAGACTCATTTCAATGTCTCCACCACAGTGGAACAGAAGCTTTAAACAGGATGTATAACATTCAACATTTTCACCTATTTTAAATTGCTTAGAGGAGAAGCATTTGGCTAAATAGAGGCATAAAGGCTAACCACAAGAATGTAACATCTTTCACTTTAATTACAAATAAAATACTTTATTTACTCCTCTTAGGGAGATCAGTGAGAATTTATCTTTGAAGCCCTGAATACTGAAAAAGCAGAAGATGTCTTTCAGAGGAACAAAATTAAGATCTCACATATTCTTCACTACTCTGAAATCTCTGAAAACAGCAAAGTATGAGACAGTTGATATACAGTAAATAAAAGGTGTTTTTGGCAAGGACTGATTATCAGTTTTGTCCAAAAATCATCTTCTTTTGCCTTTAACTGTTGTTTCTACAGTATACAGTCATTGCTGTTATATTGTTTTCTGTTTTTTTATCTGTTTTCTGAGTCTTTAGTTTTCATGTTGGCCCACATTTTAGCAATAAAGTGTTAAAGCAATAAAGTGTTATTAGGGTTCATATAAGGCTATCATCACTATTACTTACGCTTTTAAATATAAACTTTTAGTGATTCCTTAATTCATGTAACTTGTGTAGAAGATGTGATATTAATTTGCCTATATGATCAGACTCATTTGTTTTAAAGAAATTAAAAGGCATAACTTAACCATTTTCAAGATGAGAATATTATAGAGACTTAAAGTTGGACTGTTTTAATTTGGACCATCTAGCGACACATTACCAAAAACCCTAAACACACTAGTAATGATATTGCATTGCACCCCTGGATTGTGGTGAGTTGCCACAGGCAAATCATAAGAAAATTTAATGTCTAGTGTGAATGCCAATAATATGTATTTCTAATTGAATTCAGAGTCACATTAAACAGTAAATTTACACCCTGTGGATGCAACATGAAAGACTGGGGTAGGTGCTAAAGATTTTTGGCCGATTGCCTCTTGATGTGAACTATGTCACCCTGAAATGACCAGAAAGGTACTGGTCAATTCAAGTCAAAACACTATTGATCACACAGGCCAGAGGTTATATGGGAAAACTGTGAGCACCTCCATGCATTGCCAGTACTGTGACCTCAGGATGTCCACACATACTAATTACAAGCCTGTGATTGTGCAGCCCAGACCTCATAGAAGAATGTGTCCACTGGAACGCCACAGAAACTGTCAGAAACTGGCTAAAAACAGAACTGTGACCACCCCAACCTGAAACTCCCAAAAGTATATGCATCTTCAGACACAAAGTCTAGGCTGCTAAAACCTTACAACACCTCAAATGATTTATAAAAATATAGGTTAAATCTTTGGCCTATATCAGTATGCATTCTTACTAGGCCCGTAATACAACAAAGTTCATACTATATTTTGGTGATCACATTAGCTTTTATGGTCCATAGAATGTGTTCTAGAAATATTGTTTCCCTCAGTGCCATTTAAAAATGCATGCATAATAAGCTAAATAATTTAATTCACAAAGTATAAGAACCACAAAAAGCACTACCTCACAGTTCTCCATACACCCTAAATCCCAGTACTATGGCCCCTAGCAAGTGGAACATTTGCCTTAACATGAGCAGAATACTGTGCTTTGATTTATTACTTGTTCCATCTATTCACTGACGAAGATCTGGACAGTTGTACACACAAATTCTTCTCAATAAAAACCATGAAGTTGAAGTGTGACGGCTAACTAAGTCTCTTGTCTGGGAATGCAGAGACTCCCTTTCAGTGTGGAATGTATTTGTCTAATTTAAAAAATAATGCACATTGTGTGTTTAGTTTTGTACAAATTTTATGCATCTTTCAAAGTTCATTTGGTCATGGATATAAATGGCTGTAAAACTTTTCTATCTGATGAGCAGAACACCTTCCCAAAAGACAACTTTTGACATGTTTTTGAAAGAATTCCTGGAAACTTTGGAACTGTTCTGCATGGATTATCCAAGACAGATAACGAAGAGTACAAGTAAACACAAAGCACAATTTTTAGAAGATGAAAAACAACATCTATAAATCAATAACGTTTAAAATCTGGCATATTTCCATGTTGAAACCACACTGCTGAGCCCAATACAATTAAATAATCTAAAAGTAAACAACAACTTATCTGAACAGCAAAAACCAAAGGTGCCAGATGCTTCCAGTTGTTGCCATTCAGTCAGTATTGAGGTCATCACAGTAGTAATGGATGATATGTTACCCAAATACATGTTTCCCTGTTCAGAATCTTGAGACATCAACAACAGCTGCAATGGCCATGTTGAGATTTGACTCAAAAAGATATATTTTACGACCACAGAACTGAGTCAGGCAGTGAGATTTCAAAATAGCAACATCTGGATTTTGGACTCTTTCACCCCTTCAGTGTTAGGAAAGACCTGTGTTTTTGTAATTGTGTTGGTCTAAAAATAGCACATGGACTGTTAGAGCCGGTTCATTCACTGTGCCCATTTTGATGTTTTTTTCAAAACGCAAATTTTCTTAAATTACATAGGGCAAATCTCCTTTCAGAGCAGACCCACAAATGCACACATACGCGGAAGCACGTCCAAACAAATGGCAGATGTTCCAAAAACCACAGCAGCACAGATGCAATCTGGGAAATACCTACTGTGTTTCCCATCCACCTCTCTTTGGTTTGTTTGTTTTATTTCAATGAAATGGGCAAATTTCACTGTTCCCTCTCTAGCTAATGCTTAAGGCAAAGAAAAACCCAGGCCTTTTTATTTCTCGACTGAAAACATACACTCAGTTTATGTGTGTTGGCGCTCAGACCTGCTTTCCATCTCATTCCCTTTTCTCCCTCCCTCTCGGTCTCTCTCTCTTTCTCTCTCCAGTGTGTGTATGTGCGTGTTTATCTGCGTGTGTGTTTTTTGATCGGAGGCTGTGTCTACATGGGAAGTGGGAAGGTGCAGTTGGAATGTCGCCTAAAGGCAAGGGAAGCGCACTGCTTCCACACTCCAGTCCGTGAGGCAGGGAAGAAGCACAACAAAAAGGACACACACACAGCAAAGCAACCTCACAGTGAACTTCACTCAAAGGGGCATATTGCGCTGTCAAAATCAGCTGTGTGAGCTACTGAGGAACAACACACAGCTCTGCTGACTGGAATAAGTAGGAAACATACTGCTCTGGTCTCACAAGAAGGTGTTGATCATCTGTTGATGATCAGAAACAAGTGCTGTGGAGTGAACCTCTATCTGGCAAAACTTAGAGGAGAACCTTCTCAATCCATCTGGGAGAAACCACTGCAGTGCTTTCCGATCACTATCGCGGGACATGAGGAGGGATAGGCTACTGGTGGCTGTCACTTTGGTCACCCTCCTGGCAGCTGATGTTCACTTTGTCCTAATACCCAGACTGAAAGCCTGGTATCACCTGCCCAGAGAAAGCTGTGCATGCAGGGGGGCCAATAACAGCTTGGGAAATGGAGATCCTATAACTGATGTGTGGGCAACTGGAGATCCCACAACTGATGTGTGGCCGTTGAACCAGAATTCTACCGTGGTTTCCACCGTGCAAGGCTCAAAGCTGGAACGTTTGTTCAGACACTCACTGTACAACATCCATCTTCCAGAACTGGGGCCCGACGAACTGCTACTGCAGCATGAGGAGCTTATGAATTATTACAAGAGGAAAATGACCCGCTGGGAGAGGTAAGAAACTGGGCTTAACTGTCACGCTTCATATTAAACAATGTGACATATTTATTGGTAATAAGTGTCTCTGATCAATGCTGATTAGAATGAATTACAGTTAAGTGTGAACTGAAGTGAGTTTTCCTAAGTGCTGGTTTGTCGTCAGTGAATTTCTTGTACAACAATAATATAGACTGAAAGTAAATACAGAATGAAAATATAGGATGGCGTTTCTTGTTATTTGCAACATCATTACTTTCATTTCTAATTTTATTTTTAATTTCATTTCTTTTTTCTGGTACATGGAATATTATACTTGTAAACATCAGTTAGGATAATATAGTGGAAGCTAACAGATAAGATATGCTTCCTTTTAAACAAGATAAAGCAACTCTGTGCTTTGTTTGCTGTGAATTTTATGTAAATTGAACAGTACTGAACTGGACACGTGGAGTCAGTTTGCTTGGTGACAGGTCATAGTGTGGGGTCACCCAGGGTGAGGGTTTACTTCTTTACTACTGAATAAAAGTGCAAATTAAAAAAATTCAGTAAATCTTAAAGTTTTTTCCCCCATGCTTTAACATTATATATAGTGGGTTTAATATTTATTACCACAAAATGAATATTAAACCCACTGTGTTTAAATGCAACAGCTGACAAATTAATTTATTTTATTACCTTACTAAATACCAGTAATTGCACTGTAGAATGACGGCTTTATTGTATCATTATTAACACCTTATAATAAAGCAATATTAAAATGTTTTTAGTCAGTATTTTTATATCTTCAGCATGCACGCTCAATTGCTCTATTAATTTTTTTTAAACTTCCCTTTGCTGCAACAAAGAAATTATTATTTCTGTTGAGTATAATAAAAGCTTGATTTTGTTTTCTTTTAAGGTTATATACTACATTTTAGAGACAATAGTGTTGACAAACCATTCTTTTCATTGTACTGCAGTAATACTGTCCAGCATTCAGCTGAAGGTCAGCCTAGCCAAAATATACAATACACGTGTCTCAAACGTAATCAGAGGTTTTACATAAGCCTGTCACTTTAATTTTATTGCAGATGTTTGTGGGTAAACATCGCTGATTGCTGGAGCATCTATTTAAAAATCATAACTACTTCAGATCAACAGGTCTTGATGAGCCCGCATGATAATTTTGCACTTGTCTATTTACCCTGTGATTTATCAACACAAACACACTGATGAGGCAAAATGTGAGCATGTGACCAGGTGTGAGCACTCAGTGTGTACAGTAGCACTGAAGAGTCTGGTAACTATGGAAGCAAAGCATAGCCTCCAGAATTTAATTTAATTATGTGTGGGCTAATGCTGGGTCTGCCACAGTAAACATTTCTGTCCCTTATATTTGATATTTGACTAATTCCTCATTTCATGATACTATTTCAAGCTGATGCTTGTAGAGGTCGTGATGACAATTTTAGGGGATCAAGGGCAAATATTTGCTGCAAATAAGATCGATATTCTGAAACGTGGAGGTTTTATGTCTGCCAGGGCCTTATAGTCATCATGAAATCAAAACTGACCCTTGTAAAGCTTTGCAAAATTAAAATGTTTGAAATTTAAAAATGAATAAATTATAAATACTAAAATGTTTGTGTGAACTGTACCATCTGTAGTCCCTAATGATATTATTGCATAGTGTTCAAAAGAAAAAAGATTTTTAGTTGTTATCTAACTTAAGTCTTTAACCTCTCTCCAAAACGTAATCACTGGCTCTGACATTACTTTTCTTTTTGGCTTCATGTTTGCTTTAATTTTTGGGGGAGATAAAATGTTGCTGGCAGACAGCTAAGGCTTTGGAATAGGATTGGGCAGTTTTTGAATCTCAAAGGCTCCTACATGTGTAGGCTTGTGCACACTAAGGAAATCCATTATTTAAGGAGCTAAGAATATCTTAGCATAAGTTAATGACCCAACAGAGAGTGCACCAACAGTTCATTTTAAAGTTTTTAGCACATAATATTAACCTACGACCTAAATATTAGTCAAAAGAATTGTCTTTTCAAAATCTGAATCTACTATCAGGAAAAATGGTCAACAATCAAACAATTTTCAAACATAACTTCTGTTTCACAGACTGAAAAAGTTCTACATTGAGGCGGCAGCTGCTTCAAACATCACTATACCAGATCACCCTGTGACTTTTGACCCCGAGGCCAGTTGGCTGCGATTTCATCTAGGAATCAACCGATATGCACTGTATTCAAGAGATGACAGCAGCATAGACAAACTCCTGCAGGATATGCAGACAGCCACCATCGTTAGTGCAGGTGATGTTTTTACTATGATATCAACGAGAGAGAAAAACTACAACACACACAAATCTTAACATTCATCTCATTACAAAACAACTGTAGTGTTAACTAAAATATTACATCACACTGTACATCACTCTATCGCAGAGTTCTGTGCAAGTGGAATGGAAGTGATCAATTTAGAACACTCTACCTAGTCAGCAATTCTGTTCATCACAAAAATAACATTCCTAATGACAAGCCTGCTGGAGACTCAGCCCACAGATAACTTTAGTGTTTTCATGTTAGCATGTTGCTAGACTAGCAACAAGATACTTTAATAAGCATAATCACACCGCCTACCTTTTAACTTCTTTGTCAGGAGTGAGACTATAATCATTTACAGGCAGCTTGTAGGTTTGAGGTTAAATTAGTGTGTTGTATGTTTTGTAATAAAATGCAAAAAGAAACAGAATTATTAACAATACAATTACAAAGGGAAATTAATTTTGTCAAAATTGGCTTATGTGAGCCACATGGTTACTGAGAGAACAAACATCTCAAAGGTTTAGACATAAAAATAACATAAAAAACATAACAAAAAGTTATTGTGTCTGTTCATTGTGTCTGACAGATTACACTCAGGATGAGAAAGCATTAAAGGGGGCGTGTGACTGCTCTCAAGGTAAATATTTCTCACGTTCTTTCAGATATTTTGTGTAAAAATTTGCGGTAAAACAGCCAGAACTTTTCTGGTATTTTGGTGATAACTAATAACAAAATGATAGATTGCACATAGCTATTAAATAAAATATACAAGTATGATGGTCATAAAAGAAAATCAATTATAAAATTAATTATTCTTTTCATTTACAGTATACAAATGCATTACCTGCAATACAAGGTTCATGAACTGGTTCAAACTCAACAGTCTATCTTTCATTTTAAATTTAACCACTCAAGTATTTTAACAGTAGCTATCACAGTAAACAACCACTTTCATAATAACCATGTCTATTCAGACCCCATAAATCATCATCATTGCCCTTTACTTTGAATGCTATAGCTTTGAAGCTAATGAGTAAGACCATTACTTGTTATTATAAGGCGTGTGTAGAGGACAGGGCCACTAACCACTGTTAGTATCAAAGGCAGTCGTGTGGGATAAATGGGCATTGGATTATATCCATTTCAGAAACAAATAACCCCCAGTCATAAAAGGCAATCAGTCTACATTAACATCTCTTTATCCTTGGCTGACCAATAAGTGTAGGTGCCCTAAAACAAACAATGAAACTCAAAACCACACATTCACCACCTGCCCCTGAGCTCAGACAAATGAACCAAATGTTATTTTTCCTCAACGTTTCCCTTTTAGATTTGTTTTGGACCCAAACAAACATCCGATGCAGTAGTTTTATTGTTTGACTTGAACTTTTGTGTTGTTTTTCTGTGCCGCACTGTGACTCAAGTGTTATTTTGGAGTGTGGTTGAGTTTGTAAACTATTGATATGATTTAGCTGGAGAGAAGCTAAAAGAAGTCGAAACAGTGCGGTTTAGGGTTGGCGGCAGTCTGCCATGGCTTCCCACAACCTCAGACAAAGCAGTGTACACCACATGCGTAAGCACAGTTAAAAAACCCCTATAACTAACTGTCACAGTTAAGAGGTCTCTGGAAAGCAAAAAATAAGATCTTACAGTCAAAAAAAAAATCATTTTCTCTTACAGTCAGGTGTTTATGGACACACTGTTTTATGTGTATGTGTAGGATTTATTAATCCCACACACATGTATGTATATATGGGGTGTGGTTACTTAGCCATGTTGGAGATATGGACCAGAAAGCTTTATGCTAGGATTAGGGTTGGAGTGTGGGTTAAGGTTAGGTTATAGTGTTTATAACTAGCTGTGTGTAAAAACAATAGCAGTCCATGAAATTTCCCCATTTAATTAAGTAAACGTGTGTGTGTGACAACTTTCTTTCAGTGGTTAAGCCAAGTGGTCTTCACTTGAAGTTGGCACTGAAGCTGCAAGACTTTGGGAAAGCTATGTTTAAACCAATGAGGTACTTAACTTTGTGTTACATTACTCAAATGTATTTGGTTTATGGATTAATGCAATACTCCTTCTTTCAGACAGGAGCGACACGAGGAGACACCAGAGAACTTCTTCTATTTTGTCGACTTTCAGAGACACAATGCAGAGATTGCAGCTTTCCACCTTGACAGGTGGGGTGATAAAAACAGTGATAAGAGTCATCATGAGCAAACAGACAGATGGAGTTACAGTCAATCCTCAAGGGCAGGAATTAATTACCCTGTGAAGTATCTGATATGAGTAAACACAGATGAAATCCCTCAGGCACCAGACAGTAAACTCAGTGGGATATTATATATCATTGTTTGGGCCTGTTGAGACAATGAAGTTCTGCATAATTAGCCCCACCAAAGCATATTTGGTGTGGTCTATTGTGGCAGATTGTACGATGATGAAATCTAAAGTGAAACAAACATGTATCATGTTGAGATTCAGACTTATGCAGCATTTTTGCAGCTGGTTCACGACATGAACCAGAGTTTACAAGAGGATTTGCTGTGAAAAATACATGTATTAAAAATATGTTGGATCTTTATCATTGAGAATCTGAGAAAAATTGATTGCTAAAAAGTTTTATACCATACAAGTTAAATATCGACTACTCCCTAAAAACACAGCACCCATCAGCTGAAATTGGCACCATTGGTGACATAAAATGTTTTATGTGTTGGTGACATAAAATGTAATAACCAGCTAGTTATTATGTGAGGCATCCTATTAAATGATGTATTTAGACGAATAGTAAATATTTTACACAATGGCAGAGTACCAAACATAATTACAAAAATATTCCAAACACACTCCATCTACCATCTATCTCAGGTAGCCATCTATCTGCGTTGCTCCGCTGGGCAACACAAGTGTTCACACTCTTCATTGTAAATCAATAAAATACTTACAGTTTATTTTTGCATATTAGGCAGAGATAGACAAAAGTATTTCATCATCAGTCTTTAATATTTAAAGATTACATATTATTTGCAGTTTATCCTTAACTTTAGTTTAATACATAAAATTATTTAATGATCTCAAGCCAAAAATAAAAAAGGAAAAATAATACAGGGTGAAAAATGTAATACCATAAAGAACAAAATTTAAAGAGAAACTTTAATTTGAATGTATTCCTCACTTATCTAAAAAAAATAGTTACAAATAATTTCCAATAGTAATATTTTCTAAGAAATTTTTACCATAACCAGTCCTAAAAGGTTGAAGACTTTGGAAAGTTGAAGACTAATATCATACACTAAATAAACTGAAAGTATCATATTTTTATTTGTTTATCCAGCAGGATTACAGAGGAGTCTTATTTGATCCCTATAGGATTAGATCAAATTATCATTGAACTTCTATTAGCAATTTATTACCAAAACTGATGATTGATTTCACTCAAAATAATTAAATGTAACATGCATTCTGTGTAGAGTGCTGGACTTCCGGAGAGTTCCACCTGTGTCTGGGAGATTTGTCAATGTGACTGGTGAAATCTTGTACATAACTCACAGTGAGGAGCTGCGCAATGTATTCTTTACATCTCCAGGTGGGAATTGGCTAATCCAAAAGCAAACAACTATTATATTAAATATATATTAAATATTATATGTGAGTGTATTTAAGTTGGTTTGATTGCTTTGAATCTTCTCTTTCCTTAACCAGCCAACAACACATGCTTCTTTGCTAAGTGTTTATACGTGTGCAAGTCAGAGTATGCAGTGTGTGGTCACCCAGATCTTCTAGAGGGATCCATGTCTGCCTATCTACCAGGCCTGAGCATTGCACCCCGTATCTCCATTCCCAACCCCTGGATACGCTCATACACCTTCACTGGACGAGAGGAGTATGTGGCGTTCACTTCCACAGCCTTCCACCTCTGTCACAACATGAACCAGAGTTTGCAAGAGGATTTGCTGTGAAAAATACATGTATTAAAAATATGTTGGATCTTTATCATTAAAAATCTGAGAAAAAATTGATTGCTAAAAAGTGAAACGTTTCATACCATACAAGTTAAATATCGACTACTTCTCCCTAAAAACACAGCACCCATCAGCTGAAATTGCCAGCATTGGTGACATAAAATGTTTTAAACCAGAGCTAGTTATTGCATTTTGATGAAAAAATAATAATAATTTGAAGACAAAACATAACTGAGGAATTGTGCACAATAAGACCAGAAATTTGTATAAAGAAAGTAAACAGGGTCAATTTTGATTTAGTATGAACGAGAAACAGAGTCAGTTATTTCTTATCTACAAAGAAAGATATCACATCAATATTTGAGTCCTTTATTAGATTTAAAAATTCCAGCTCAGCATTTAAACCTTGGTTGCATACCAAAAATGTTTTGATGCAGTTGAAGTTTAGGAATGTTCAACAGCCTGGATCAATTAATGTCTTTTCTTGCTTTCACAGATGGGAAGTTAATCCATTATATTGTGATACGATCAAAAAACTTTATCCTTACAACTCGGGAAACAGACTTCTCAACATTATTGACATGGCAATATTTGACTTTCTCACAGGCATGTATACACATTCATACTTTCCATTTTACAAGCATGACAGAATTAAGCCTAGGACTTTATGGAAAACAATGTTTGCCAGAACATTAATGTAAAAACAATTCCTCTTGGAGAATTATTGGTAATAGAAGTATTGGTAATTGGTCATGCACCAAAACAAGCAAAATATTATGACAATAAGGAAAACTTTATCGCCAAAGTTCCGTAAGCGTGTATTGAACTTGAAGGGAAAATATCCTTTTCCTTCCTCCTGCAGGAAACATGGACAGGCATCACTATGAGATTTTCACCAAGTTTGGGGATGAAGGTTTCCTGCTTCACTTAGACAACGCCAGAGGGTATGTGCTCATCTGTACTGTATGTTTTTTATTTAAATTATAAAAATTGTTTCTTCAGCTGTTTGTCTGCTACAGATTTGGACGACATTCCCATGATGAGATGTCGATTTTAGCAGCCTTGACCCAATGTTGCGTGTAAGCATCTCATATTATTTTATAAAAAAAACTTTTGATTCTAAAAAACATTTTGATACCCTATGGCCTGGTTTCACAGACAGGGCTTAGATTAAGCCAGGAGCTTAATGTGTACTAGTTTAATTACTGGTTAGTCCCTATACCTTAGTCTATGTGACTCCCTAGTCTAGATCTAATTAATCTGAAGTGAAGCAACGTCTCAAAAAGCCATTTTAGCCTGGATTAATTTAATTAAATTAATTTAAGTTGAATTAGTCTAATTCTGACTTAATTAAATTCCTGTCTGGGAAACCGCCCCTATACGTGTCAAATCTTACACTCACGGCTAATAACACAACCTTCTACAGCATCAAGCGCTCTACACTGTTGAGGCTGAAACTTTTGGCAAGATCTGAGTACCGCTTAAGTGATGTAATGAGGGAGTCCCTCTCTCGAGATCCTCTCACTCCAGTACTGACTGAGGCCCACCTGGAGGCCTTAGACCGGAGGTTGGGACTTGTGCTCAGGACTGTGGAAAAGTGTGTGAATACACTGGGAGAAACAAACGTGGTGGTCACAGACTTTGTGGAATCACAGAGAGGAACTACTGCCCACCCAGAAGAAAATAACAGGTGACAGAAGAAGAAGGACATTTTATGAGGAAGGATATGGCATTAATTGTTTTTAAAGGTACTGCAAGTGATGTTAGTCATTTCACTAACTTCCACCAGAATTAGCCACTGGATTGGACCTAAGCCAACCCCAGACTGTATTAGCTGGAGAAAGCTAGCTATTAGCATTAGCTATTCTTTCTTCTCATACAAGTTAAATATTGACTACTTCCCTCTAAAAATACAGCACCCATCAGTTAAAATTGTCAGCACTGGTGACTTTGGTAGAAAAAAAAATTGAACAATCAAAAAATATGAAGACAAAACATTTTTTTATTTTGGAATAACTAATGAAGTGTGCACAATAACACCAGGAGTGTGTATCCAAAAAAGTAAACAGGGTAAATTTTGATTTAGTATGGACCCGTAAGAAACCCGTCATGAGTCAGTTAATTCTGATATACAAAGAAACATTTATTAGATTTGACAATTCCAACCTTTCTTTCTTTCTTTCTTTCTCTCTCTTTCTTTCTCTCTCTCTCTCTCTCTCTCTTTCTTTCTTTCTTTCTTTCTTTCTTCCTTCCTTCCGTTTTCTGTGTTTTTTCATAAACTAATTCTGACCATTTAAATTGTTGCCCTGATATTTGAGCTGCAGTGTGTGAACTGAAACTGAACTAAGTGTCAGTTGTATTCAAAGCAGATTCCAGTCATTTGGAAAAGCTGCCTAGAGCCAGACAGATGATACAGCATTGGCAGAAGACAATAAGATCTTAGGATCACACTGCATCAGCAAACACATTTATGTAGTACTTTAACTGCACAGTGAAAACATTTTCTCTGCCTTTAGTGGTGAATGAGCCTGATTATCCAGCACACAAACAAACATCAACACAAAGGAAATGAGAAAGAAACATTGCTTCTGATTTCTCTACTAAATCAAAACATGCGTTTCAAAAGATGGCTCAGTTTCTAGATAGATGTAAGTGAAATTGTAACTAAATAAAATTATTTAAATCATCAAAAAATGCAATGTTGAATGTTGTTTTATAATTTTGCCGTTTAAGGGCCGTTACTTTTTGTCTCAGTGTCTTTAAAATAAAAAAACAGCAAACAGAATGTTCTGAATGGTAATTTATGTAAGTGATATAGAAAGCTGCCTTCAATCAGACCTCAAAAACAAAATCCTGTTCATGACTATTCTCACATTGCCTCATTTTTAAATACCAAAACATTTACACACTGACTGATTCAGTTCAGTTCCTGACTGCCAGCTGACAGAAAGCCTCATGTTACATCAGTAAAATAAAAAATGATCCTTTATTCCTACGAAACGCAATGGAGTATTACAATAATACAATTTTATTTGAGAATCTGAAATGAACTACTATATGCAGTAACTTGTTTGTTTTATGAGGCCATAAAAACAAGAATTATATCTAACATGTAACACAGATGTACACTCACACCCAGGCTATGTTAATAGCAAACTAGCTCATACTATTTGTATAGTGTCCAGAGAATGCATACTTGGAATAACTATAGTTTTTGGACACTTTGAGTATTTGAACACCACTGAATATTAAATACTAACACAATGCAATGCAATGAACTTTAGATATTTACAGTTGCAATTTTACTACTCTCATTTTTGACTCATTTGCTGGTCAGACTGCCAGAAGTTACACCATTTTTACACTAAATAACAAATGCAACAAAACTACATTTCTAAGATGATTTTCAACTCGCATGCAGCGTCATGAGACAACAGTGCAGCATATCTCATTGATGTTTCTTATTGCATAATTCTGTTTTATATACTTTTAATATTATTTTAAAGGTAAAAGGTAGGTGAATTGTCCTAATGTGGGACACTTAAGCTTTAGTGGGTGTGGCCAGTGAAATTATAAACAAATCAAAGCTGTACCACCATGTAATTAAAGTCACATAACCTAATATCATTTGGATTTACCATGTTGGCTTAACACTACACTACAGGTCCAAATACAAAAAATGTCCCACATTAGGGCAATCCACCCTATATACATCCACACACACTCACACTTTTATTTATAATGTACTAGAATGCTAGTATTGCACTAAAGCCCAAAACTCTTTTTATTGAACACTGCCCCCTCGTGTCTCATTACACTACTAGATTTATATGCAAAGTGAAACCTAAAAAAATACAAATAAACAGTATTATTTTGCGGAAAGAAAGTGTTTCACTATTGATGGTTCAATAATATAACCGTTTATTGCTTCAACTGCCATGTGTACGAACTACATCAAAGAGTACTTGTGTGCAGAACTTACTGGGAATCAAACCACACATTTGAGGAAGTGGAGAAAACATCATCAGTGGTCTGCATTATATCAGCAGCTCAAAAGACTGCAGGTCACACAACTAGCAGAAATATTTGGGTTAAAAGAAACATCCAACCCTTAATAACAGAAGCTAAGGCAAGCTGTATTCATCCGTTTAACATACACAATCAATTAGCAGTCTGTCCATTCACATGAGTATAAAATACAATAAGCATCACTGCAATAAGGATGAGTGTTTGTCGACTTCTGAGCCAACTGAAGAGAAATTTACAGTTTTTTTAGTTTTAAATGACATATTTTGAAAAGGTATAAAGCAGTTCAGTAAAGAAATGGTTACAAATGCTGAATTGAGTTGAAACCTTTGAGTTTTAATCCTCAAATGTATGAAAAACTAAAACTAGGAACATTCTATAAAAGATCATAAAGTGAATTCTCTTTGCTAGAGAATGTTTAAACAACAGAACAGAAAAGAATGATAATAAAACATAATATTTCAATATACGCATTAAATTGCCACCATTTTCCATATTTCTGCTTAGTTTTAATAAAAGTTGAAAACATTGAGTCTCATTCATGAAATAGAAGCAAAGGGATTTAATCTTTACAAGTGTAATTTGCTCAAAAATTCCAATGTAAATTGGTGAATTCAATTCAAGCTGTTTACACACAAAATGGTTTTGACAGAATTTAGCAGACTCCATTTTCAAACAGTACCACTAGTAATCCCAGCGTTTAACCGCTATAAGCCTGTTACAAAATAAGCCACAGAAACATTTATAAGAGAAAACGTGATAATCTTAAAATACGGCATGCGTCTAAATATGCCACTGTGCACCTTCATGTAAAATTTGTGGAAAAATATGCTTTTTAAAAATAAAACTAGTATTTTTCAGCCAATACTGACAAAAAGGTAAATGCTAAAACTTTCAGACTGAAAACTACCGTCATTCAGTGATAGCATGCAATTAAACATACAAATGAAACATTATCAGTGAATCAGCAATAATGCATCTCACTGCTAAAAGCTAAATTCAAGTTGAAAACTGAGGCTCTGTCCAATGTTTGGCACTGGCTTCAGCAGAAATAAAACAATTATCATTTCAATCACATAACTTTTACGATTATCAATTGAAAAGTTATTAAAAACTGAGGAGCCAATTTCTTCTGCAATAAAACCTAAATATATATAGATACTGCATGGAAATGAGTTGACTACTTATTTATACAATAAGCAACAAAACACAAACATCAAGAGTATGTACTGGAATGATAACAACAAATAAAACAGCATTTAATTCATAGTCCTGACTGTTGTTTTCTCAATTATATCATA
>JAZGTK010010039.1:0-16719 GCA_036877625.1 Ambastaia sidthimunki | reverse complement strand
AGTGCGCGTCTTACCATCTACACCACTAGAGCAGCTGTTTAGTGCGTGTCTTACCATCTACACCACTAGAGCAGCTGTTTAGTGCGTGTCTTACCATCTACACAACTAGAGCAGCTGTTTAGTGCGTGTCTTACCATCTACACCACTAGAGCAGCTGTTTAGTGCGTGTCTTACCATCTACACCACTAGAGCAGCTGTTTAGTGCGAGTCTTTTGTCTTGGACTTAGAGTAATTAGTCTCTGCCAACAAGGCGAGTTAAACTCCGTATATCGTATATTTAATTGACTCTAAAAAAACTGTACCGCTCAAATAAAAAAATGCATCAGGATATGACAACAAAATCCACTCTGGGACGCAAAATCCTCTATCGGTGTAAATGTAACTCTGTGAATTAATGCAGCCTCGTCTACAGTATTCTCTACTAAAGGACATGACATTTTCACTTTTAAACAGTCTGTAAGACAGAAATATGTGCAATGAATGAATGTACCGAAAGAATGAATGAAATATTATATGAAACTGGCTTGACCTACCCTGCGTTCTCGACTTTGAGTTATCTCTGTTTCTGAAACCGAAAACTCCATAGTTTTCCATATTTCAGGGTTAACATACTCAGTTTTCACTTAACCACCTTTCTGAAACGGGCCCCAGGTCAAACATCATTATAGCTGTTTTCATGTCAATGATGTAAACACCAAACCCTGAGGGTTAAATGTCAGCGTGTAATTCGTTCTGAAACACAGTTCATTTTATGATGTTTCTATCATCTGCATTTCATCAGAAAACTCTTGAAAATGCACCTGCAGATTATATCGCAAGATTCCACCTGTTCAACTCAACTTTCCAGCTCTATACACACAGGTACACATCAGCAATGTGGCTGTATAGAGTTACTTCAGAAATGTGAAGTTTTCTCTCCACAAACAATTTCTTACTCTTCACAGTTACCTTGGAAACGGAATCAAAGCTGCTCAGCTGTCAGCTCTTGGTGCTTTGGGCAATAAAGGTAAAAAAGTAATTTTACTAATACATGGATACTGATGTTATGTTCAGAATAATCCAGAGTGATCCAGCGTTCACTGTCCAATGTTCAGCGGTGTTCCATGTCCAGGGTTCAGGTGTCAGCTTCCATGTCCAGTGTGCAGTTTGTAGTGTTCAGGGTTTAGCATTCATCGACTGTGACATCAGTGTGTTCATGTTTGTGCTGTACTGTAGATCTGGAACAGAAGGTTTTCAGAAGCTCTTGTTTACCCAGAAACTTCACAGGAGACTTTAGTTTTGGAGGTTTAACTTACCACGTCAGCAGCGTCACAACGGGTACAATACAGATAAACGTGTTTATTGAAGTTCTGATGGGTGAATGTCAGGAAATCCAGCAGCAACTGAAATCAACTCATCACAGATTCTGTCCTGATGTTCTTCAGGTGAAGCTGTATATCAGAAGTGTTATCAGGAGATGCTGAAGGCTGTGAAGGGGAGGATTCAACAGCCGTATGAGTTGAAGAACAGCTCCACTTTCTTTGCCTTCTCTTATTATTTTGATCATGCTGTAGAAGCTGGTCTCGTTGGTAAGACGTGTTCACCTGTCTCTCTGCTGTTTTATTTCTGCTGATGATTTTAATGTCTGTGACCAGATGTAAAGAGAATATCATTTCTATTGTATATTAATACATTAAGCTTGCAGCCAACTATTTTTGTTAACAATAAATTCATTTTGAATTTATAAATTCAAATATTTAAAGTTTAACTAATATTTATTGATTTAAGTGATGCCATTAACATTCAGTTTTTAAACATTTTATTATATTGCTATTATGAAAGTGATTATGAAAGGCTTTTGCAGTGATTTTACTGTAGTGTTATGCAGTCAGCGCAGTTTAAACACTGGTGTGATACAGGCACACTGATCTGTGACTCTCACACCTCACAGATGAAGTCAGAGGTGGAGCTGTGAGCATCCACAAAATCAGGAGACGAGCACAGGAGTGTGAGTCATGTGATTTATCACCTGATTTATGACCTGTGACTATAACTGACATGCTATAATGAAAAGTGATTCAAAACACATTTTCTAGTGTGCAACAAATCATCTACATTGAATGCAGTCAATCCTTTTCTGTGTATGGATCTCACATACATCATCTGTCTGCTCAGAGATGGATTTGGTTTTAAAGAAAGCACCGTTCTGGAGGTACGTTCTGGGATTTCTGACAGGTGAATCGGCACAAGTTTGATCTGTACTGATGAACCTCTTGCTTACTCACAGGTCACCAAGAAGTTGAATAATGTGGAAACCAGCTGGGCTTTGGGAGCTGCAATTAACCACTACCAGAAATGGAAGATTCACTGAGAAACAGCCATGACGATGTCACTAATTCACTGATTCACACAGTTACTTCTGCTCATATTTCAGCAGCTTTTTGTCCAGAACTAAACCTCATGAAAACACAAGAACCTTTAAGAACCTCATATAGAACCTGCCTTGAGCCTGTCACAATCAGATTTTCATTTTCCCCCAAATGATTATTGTAATACTTCATAGTATTCATGAATGTTCATGTTGTAAAGTTAATAATTTTATATAGTCATTAATGTTTATGTTGTAAAGTTAATAATTTTTAAATGACTGCGTTATATGCAGTATTAGTACAAAAAATATTACAGCAATGTTTATGTGCTTGTGTGTTGTCACAATGCCAAAATCTTTAAAAATTGTGTTCAATTCTAAGATTTTTTTTTTTACTTATTTGGGGTAAAAAACGCTCTGGGTCTGGATTAAAAAAAACATTCTTAAGAAACCATTATTATAATTATATTCTTATATATCTTATGTCAAAACCGCAATTGTTACAATTTACTTTCCAAAGATTATAACTTAGTAATGAGTGTAAGGAAATTCATATGATGATCAAGTCGAACTTAATAACCAACTTAATGTGAACATAAGAATTGCATTTAGAGACTCAAGGTTCTAATTAGAATTATTTTGTAAATCTGTTTGAGATTTACACTAATGGTGCGTCAATATGAGGCTGAGCTTTGTAAGAATGTCAGTTTAATTTAGCTGCCAAAAAAAAAAATCATTTCAGTAGGAATATAATTAACTTTTTTATTAACTTACAGCTTATAGCCTAGCACGGTTGAGCCTGGTTTCTCCATCCATGTATCACTGGAGTTTTAGTTCTTGTTTGTCTGCTTACTGAAAGACAGCTTAGCATTTTGTAAATTGATAATATTGTTAATATCTAGCATAATTATCCAATTACAGTCCTAAAGGCTCTACTGCTTAGCTATTTCTGTCTCCCATTCTCGTTCATTATGCAAGTTGTAGGTATTTTTGCAAATCCCTTATACCCCTTCTGATAAAATGTTATCGTCTTTCTAAGCATCATCTCCATATAAACTGGAATGGCATATCCTGCTTAATATGATACCTGTCATTTATCATGTTAATTGAATAATGTCACAGTCACAGAAGTACATGCTGTTTATTAGGCAGTCTGAATTCATTACCCTCTTATAAACCACTGGGAGAGGTACAAGCCTTCACATGCAATGACAGATATTTCTGATGCATACCAATTTATTAAAATGGTCCAAATTTGTGTTATATTTTATCAGTTCAGTCAACTCTTTATTTATAAACCTAGTATCCCTAGTTTTATTACTATACATCACATAATAAACAAAAACAATTTGCACTACACCATGAATACTGTGCATTCTGTTCTGTTTTCCATGTTGTGTGTGACAATTTTTCTGTTTTATCTGTCATGTAAAGCTGCTTTGAAGCAATGCAACATTGTAAAAAGTGCTATATAAATAAAACTGAATTGAAAAAAAATAATATCCAAGTATTTCAGCTGTTTTTTTATTTGTTTAACAAAGATTTTAAATTTGAAATTCAATTCTATTTTTGATAGAAAACTTCAGACGTTAGATGTTTCCTAAAATAGTTTATTTACAAAAACAAGCAGTCACAGAAGTGTTACCACATCATCACTGTATGTATGCCCTGTTGTCATAGTGACCAGCTCATCAGGAGGGGACAGGACGACGACCGTATCTGAGGGACCTGAATTAAAGGCAGACGGTTTTACTGTAGTTCTGGATTGAATTATAGTACAGAAACAAACGTGGATGAGCTACCTTGTGTTCTCAACATCTCATGGTTTAGATTCATGGGCTCCACTGTAGTCATGTTCACTATAGATTCACTGCTGCCATCCGCCTCCAGCAGACTGCTGTGAGTGAGTGCTTCACCTGTCAGTCACACACACACACTTACTGCCAACGCTCTTGAATACTGTATAATACTGTCAACCTGACCTTTCATTGCCAGTGTGATGAGGGAACATCACCTTTATCATCTTTATCATTACACAGCTTTTCCTGAGATTATAATTAGATGCATTAAACAATAACAAGAGCACAACTGACCTGAAACCGAAACTTATATTGCTGCATATTCACATTACTGTTGGGCAGCTAGTTTAGATGGTAACAGTGTATTGATGTTTGGGTGATTTATTGTTACTCTTACTCACTGGCTGTACTGTGGATGTGTGCGTGATGTTCATTGTTTAGCAGACACTTGTAAACAGAGACATCAGCACTGATGTCAGACTGAGTAATTGTTCAAATGTGTTACCGGCGTCTCTGCTGTCGGTGACGAGCGAATCCTCGCTGTGTCTCTTTTTCATGTGAACGTTACGACTGCCACTCTGAGAAAACGTTTTCCCACATATAGAGCAAACGTGCGGCTTCTCACCTGACATAAAACGGATCAAAAAACATCAATATTTACCAACATGTATTTTTTCTACAGTTAAATACATGTAAAAACTTCCCTGAGCGTTGTACATTCACGACACAAACAAATCAACAAAACAAACAGTTTATATCAGAAATCTATCTAAGACTTGAAGACTATGAATCTAATCCAATGACACTTAATGGCCAAATAACCAAAACATTCAAATAAGTATTGTGAATATATATTGTAGATATATATTCACACATAATCTTAACGTCTTACCAGAATGAACCAGCATGTGTTTGCGAAGGCTGGAGTACTCAGCAAAACAGCGGCCGCAATTTTCCACCTCACACAGGAAGGGCTTCTCTCCTTCAAAACACACACACTTCACATCAACGTATAAATGATTTAAACACTTCAATCATTTTGGTAAAGTGTCCGGAAATGGGAATATAATGGGTTCTTTATAACCATGTATTGATGCTATATTATGACGTCAGGTATACTAAGTGTTAAGTTGAAAGACAGATGAGTCTCTCCCTCACCTGTGTGAGTGCGTTTGTGGTTCTTCAGGTTTCCAGCAGTGGTGAACTTCTTGCCACAGTTCTTCTCAGTGCAGATGAAGGGTTTCTCTCCATTGTGGGTTCTCATGTGGACCTGCAGCCTCTGCAGAACATAGAAACTCTTTCCACAACCTTCAGCTCCGCAGCGGAACATGCGATCATTCCTGACACAAAAATAACAGACTGGAGAAAATGTCACCCCAGTAATACAGCAAGCACTACCATAATAAAGCAGCAGTTTACAGATTAAATACTATATTGTCATTTTTCTCATTACAAATCGTTATATTATTTACATTTTAATTATGCGAGATGGAGTTTAGCTGAAGTTATATTTCTGTGTGATTTACTCAAACATCAAGAATATATCTTGATCGGTGATTGATTGTAGTAACAGTATAATGGCAGATGGTGGCAGTACCTGTGTGTTTTCAGGTGGTATTTCAGGTGGGCGGGCCAGGTGAAGGTCCTGTGGCAGTTCTCATACGGACATCTGTGGGTTTTTTCGGATGCTGTGTGATTAGCTCGAGACAGCGGCTCTTTTTTTGGCCCATGTGATTGAAAGCTGTGATTGTGTTCAGCTTGGTGACAACAGAGCAAGACATGAGAAAGTGAGTGTCTAGATCGTCAAACAGATTCATCTGCTGCTACGAAAATGCCTCACAGACACTGATGACACTTGAGCACAGTTCATTAATAATGATGTAGTTCGGCAGTTTTGCAGACATTCACTTACATACTGTACACAAAATTGACTATCTTCACTACATGTAGGTGCTCACAGGTCTATATCAGTCCATCAGAAACCAGATCATAATTACATGTTTTTGGGAATCTAGTAACCGGGTTTGACCTGGTTTGCAGGTTAGAAAAGTTATTTAGGCATCAGTTTTCCTGATATAAATGTATTAATTTTGTACACAGAAATCTCATGTTGTGCAGTGTTCACATGTTGTTACTGTTACTGCTGGATCTTGCGTCCTTTGCCAGCTGTGCCCGCGTGGCTGCGATCAGGCTGTCGTGTGCCAGCTCCTGCACGCGCAGGTACCATGGCGTGCTAGCGTCTGCGCAGTCGCCTGCTGAAATCTCTTCCTCGGCCTCGTCAACATCGTCCTGCACAAACATCAGAGGCTCGGTCGATGTTGCCAATCCTGCACACACACATAACACTACAAAGTTGTTTTTATGTAAAATGCTAGAAAACAAAATTCTGAAATCTTAAGTACTCTTTTAGAAATCTGATGTATTAACAATGTGTAACTGACAATATAATCTGCTATAAGATTGTTCTTTTGGCATTTATTAATTCCTGTCACATTATTATTAATACAACATAAGATACTTCATATTAGTAATACAATATGAAAAATGCCATTGTTCTATTTAAATGTTGTTATGACCTTTGGCTAGGTTGAGCAGGATGTAGGAAGTGCTGTCGTGGTTGTGGAGGTCTTGTAGGACAGCTGGTGGGTTTGGTTCTGGAGGGGATGGAGACTGCAGCTGGACCACCAAAGGACTTCGCTCAGGTTCAAACTCAGACAGTGACGGGGGGGCCGCATGGCTAAGAGAGCTCTCTGATTCACACAAACCAAACCAGTTACACATGAAAATACACAGAACTTCACATGATTTTTTTAAAAAAACTATCAGATCACTGACATGGTGAAATTATGAAGACACAGGGAGTTTAGTTCAGCTAGTGAGACCACAAGAAAACAAAGAAATAAAAAAAAAAATCCTTTTTATATCTTCTTAAATGTTGAGCAGCCTCAGTTTAGGGTGAGACAGTAAAGTTCACCTGGCAGCTGCAGTGGTGAGAGGAGCAGGGGGACGCAGGGCGCTTTGCTCTCCGACTCCTCCAGACTTTGGCCCAGCGGGATGGAGGCGTTCTGAACAAACTCAACCAGCAGCTTTATGGAAAAACACAACATCATACTTAAGTAAAAATACAGTATCAAATAGTAAAGATAATAATCATGTGTCTCTAAATCACAAAATACATGCACAAAACAAAGGCTAAAACATATTTGCAACCATTATGATCTACTTTTGCATCATTTAAAGTTAAAAATTATGATGCCCATAATATGCAGTATGACTTTTATTGCTGCAGTCAAATGTTAATTGAATTATTAGAAAGCAGAAATACTACAGCAGTGTTTCTGTAGCTCAACTGGTGGAGCAAATGTTTTTGGCTTAATTCTCAGGGAACACACTTACTGATAAAATGTATGGCTTGAATGAACTGTAAGTCGCTTTGGATAAAAGCTTCTGCTAAATGCTAAAAAAGTGTACAATGTAAATTGAATTCTTACAGTTCTGCACGAGGTCATCAGACCCTTCTGATCAATATTGGTTGTTAATGAAAAATCTGTTCAGTAATACCTCTGGTTTGGAGTCCAGTTCATCAGAAAGCATGGATTCAGTGTAAGGTTATCTGATCTAAGGTCAGCAGAGAGAGAATACAGAAATACACAGCGATTACACAGCAGTAAGATTCATTTTCACCTGACTGAATGTTTCAGGTGTGAGACTGACCCCGTTCACGTGCGATCATGTGTCTGTCTGTGTCAGAGCCGGAAGATTTCAACCATCACCTGCTGTTACACACCTGATTCATAATAATATGATACAGAACATAAAGAAACATCTCATACACATTTCAGTACAGTTCATACACACAGCACGTGTCTGTATGAATCCATTGACAGATAGTAATAGCATTACAAGATAAACATTAGTGTTTGTTTAGCGTATAAAAATATAAACAGAACCAAAACAGAAGTCCGTACAGTTAACATTCACATTTAAATCTCCACGCGGCTGTAATAAATCACTTTATCTCCGTTTTTATCGAGTTATTATGTGTATTATTAACAGAATTACGCAGACAACATTAGCCACCGTTAGCAGAAGCTGAAATCATCGTCGTTGTGATCCGTGAATCATCTCAAACAATTCAGACAGATAATAATCATTAAACTTCACCTTTACAAACTCCATTTACCTTCATCACGAGACGCTGAAGCCGCTTATGTGATAAATAAACAAACACAAAGACACAATCACATGCACTTCCGGGTCAAAACTACTGCAGGTCATTGATCTGAAATCACGTGACACATCTACCGCTCATTTGTAGGCAACTATATTATAGCCTAACACTTATATATTACTAATAATTATTATACCCGTTTTATGTAGTAATACAGATTATTTTGCATTTTAATATCCTTTTTGTTTATACTTTCCTTTAAGTTGTTTTCTTGTAAACCCCTTTCTGATATTTTTAACTGCAATAACAAATTTCTATGGATGATCTATGTTTGTGTATGAAAATGAATCTGTATTGGACACAATGAACATGCAAGATTTAAATTATTTTAATACCTTTATGACATGAAAATATTTGATTGTGTAGTTTAAGTAATACCAATAAAATGTAAAAACAAAATTGGAAAATCAAGAAATTACAAACATAACAAATTAAAATTCTAATTGGTACTGTGCAAATAATATCTTGGTTTTTAGATTCATTTGTGACCTTTGGAGTTATTATTGGGCCATAAGTTGGTGTATTTGATGTATGTTTAGAAGTGCTAATGCTTTATTACTATAAAACCACACACAGGATATAAGCTGTTCTAACACAATAACTCTTTTCACTGCCTGCCTCTATTTTACATAGAGAACATGTATACCTGTCTTGTATCCTATAAAAGCGTTTGTGATGAAGTTCATGTACTTGTCAAATGACAAAATGTCAAATGTAAATGTCAAATGACAAAATTGTTTCAACATTTTATAGACACAATATTTATATTGACACAAGATATCAGTATAAAAAATATCAGTAATAAAAGCAACATAAAGACATAAGGCTGCGGCCGGAGTGTGATTGTTACTTTCAAATTGACTGATAATATCTAACAGAATTAAAGGTTGGAATAAGAGGATTGCCACAAGCCCTTTGAGCTTTAAAATGTTCAAAAATAAGATACGAGAATAAAAGATACGAGAAGCTGTTTTTACAATGTGTGTCATTCTAGAAACTTCTGCATGATGTTCAACTAATTAAGCAGGTAAAATATCCAAGATAAACCTGACAAGTTAATAAGCAAAGAAAAGTTACTAATGTTTCATCAAAACTGCTAGGCTAAAAAAAAATTCTGTATTTTTTTCCTTCAGAAAGGCTTAAGAAAACGGACAAAAAATACCAAAGACACAGCTGCAGGTTTTAGCACAGCGCAAAAGCTTTCAGAAGTCTGACAGCACTTCTACAAATGGTTTTTGATTGTAACTGAAATACTAATGACAGTTTTTTAGTTTATCATACACTTCAGCTGCAGAGACAAAACATGATGAAAGCAAGTTAACATGCTCAGTCACACATTTGTGACCTGTGCTGGCAAAATAAGTTAGAATGTGCATTTTTGCTAATTATGAGCTATATACAAAACAGGTGAAAAATGCCAGTTGTGGTCTAATTTGAGGTTTTCACAAAAATGAGTTCATTAAGCCCTCCTCTAGCAATCCCAATGATCCAAATAGCAATTAAACATCTAAAACCATCTTTATGTTTTCCTTCCCAAATCTTTCCTTTGTTTTAATAATCCCTGAATTTTTGTTCCTGCCCTCTTGATTACTGGTGCTTCAGACAAGCATTTTTGTTTTGTTTAAAGGATAATGTTAAAATTACAAGAACTCATTTTTGAAAATGTGGTCATTGTGACTCATTTTGCCAGCACGGTTCACATTTGCCTGTTTGAACTAAAACGCAGATTCCTAAATATGTCTTCTACATGCTTTACCATGACAAAGATTAAACATTCCAAGTTAAAAGAAAAAAACTTAAGGACCCCAGTGTAAACGTGACACTGAGCTGATCCAATAACATCAGGAACGTTAATGAAGTGACTGAACAGTTTATTCTAATTTTATATTAACCTTAAATGTCAGAAGAACATTAATGAAGCGTGAACTCAACATTTCAGTAACGCAGTGGTAATGAGTTAAAGCTGCCACAGAGATGTTTAATTCTCTGAAATCTCACTATCAGTGTGTAAGGCAAGATGATGGAGCTAGAGGAAAACAGAAATATTTCAGTGTTCACAAGACACAGTGTCTGGACAGATTAACCCATAACAGCCAAACCTACATTAACACATAAACACCCAAAACAGCCTCACAACACACCAGCCTCTCCATCTGCACCAACAAAATCTCATCTTATGCCTTTTCAATAATATATTAAAAAATTTCTTGACAGTCATAGCCAGATCACAATTTACAGCAAAATCTCCAAATGCAATTTAAACATAATTTTGTACAGAATTTGTAAACAATTAAATATTACTGAAAAATATGTATAAATCATGTTAGTATCATTTACTCTGACTTGCAAAAACTGCAAAGTATGTTGCATTACCTTCATGTAAGTGGATCTATTTGCATTAGAGTTGCAAGAATTTGGGGGCAAAATTTGTGATTGTGAGACATTTAAGATTTACTCTTATGCAGTATTAAAACACTGGAGATAAAAAAACTGCAGCATCATAAACTGATGAAAAAAGAAAACCTTATATTTCACAGAACATCTTTAAAGATTCATTTGTGATAAATAATCATTATGGCTCTACAGTTTGGAAGCCAACAGAAGATCTCTCAGAAGGCAGTCAGAGATCTAGTGTCACATTAGAAGTGTCTTCATTTGAGTTTTGGAACGGAGTCAGTCGTGTGTAAAATCATTCCTTGCATAAAGTAATGCATTAAATTGAATGCAGTGATTTAAAGAATGGCTTAACAAATGATTTGCACCAAAATTCTTTTCTCTTGCTTTTTATAAATGAGGCTTAATATTTGTGGTTCTGGTTTACCGGTATGTATCAACAGGTAATGAGTGAAAACACTTTCTGTACAGGTTTAAGGCAGAAGAATATGAAACACACATCTACAAAGATTCTTACATGTTTAACTAGTTCATAATTCGGACTCTTTTACCAGGTCTACGGCTGCGAGATATATTCAGATAAAAGTTGCGAGAATAATGCGATTTTAACAGGTATAAAAAAACAGATCATAAAGGTACATGATTTTTTTTGCTGCATGACGAGATTCATCATTTCAGCTGCCCATCGTCTGTTTCCATTCACACTGGCCATGTCAGTGCAGTATCTGCGACTCCTCGTGATGATCTGTACTGCCCCTGTTCTCCTCCAGCATGCTCATCTGCAGCTTGCTCCACATTCCAGAATCTCCCATCTGCACAGCCTGCGTGAACAGGTTGGTGTGCTCACGCAGTCGTTCCAGCTCAGCCTGTGTCCGGCGGTTTTGGCGAATTAACTCTTTTGTACGCAGCGTAATGTCCAGCAGACCTGACTTACTCAGAATATTGTAGGTGTTGCAGAATCGCTTTAACTTGTTGTCCCTGTCACTGTCAGAAATGGTGCATGAATTCAGTGTTAACATCTGCGGGATCACGTCGGAAGGGCTGTCTATGGATTCTGGTCTCTCGCCCTCCTGTTGTTCACTGTGAGGGGAGATGGTAGCTTCCGAGTTAGTGGATGTGTTGTGGGGAGCGGCAGATGCTGCAGGAGCGCTGCATAACGGCACCACAGCTGGCGTGTTGGAGGACGTGCTGGGCAGCGAACTGCGCTGCTTGCCTTTCTGACTACCATTCAGCTGAGAGGAAGACAAACTCTTTGTGAAGGAACCAGAGCTGGACGAGGATCTGCCCCCCTGATGTGGACTGTCCCCAGGGTGAGGGGCAATTTTAGGGTAGGATTTAAGGATAGGAAGGTACTTTTTGTGTCGACGGCGTTTAGTGTGAGGTGCCTTTGATACAGCAACAGTTCTCTGGGGAACCATGGGCTGGAGAAAGACGACCTGGGGCTGCTGAACCACCTCAACTGCTGGACTGAAGCTCCAGGGCTTCAGAGATGGAGGCGCATCTCCAGACTGCAGGTAAACAAGTGAGGATGAAAGATCTAGATAACAGATGGGCCACATCATTCTACTGTTACTGGAACATATACAAGCATCTGGAATTGGGTTTATCATGTAACACTCCTTTGGGCCTAGATCTATTACATACTATTACAATGCAAATAATACAATGATTTAAATACATCCATAATTCCATACAGAAAATGACATCACAGAAAGGACTCTAATTTTACACGAGTTTAAAAAGATTACTTCCTGTCATCATCTCAGACTTCATTATTTGCTATTTGCACTGAGAACATTAGATTAAGTATATAATGTAAGAGCAAACATTAGGGTTTTATCAGTGTATTTGAAGTTTACCTGCTTCAGGACAACATTGTTCATTATGATCATTGGCGACAGACCCCGCAGAGCTCCGCCCCCCACCACTGCAGCCAGATGAGAAGGCTGTGATCTAGAACCGGCCCCTGCAGACCCCACAGAACGAGAGACATCATCTCTGTCTGTCTGATCAATGGCACTGAGATGCTCGGAGCTGGTGTCTGTCAGTAACAAACAAACATGGGACAGGCAGTGACCTGGTTTACTCAGAGACATGACTTCCAAAATACCAACATACAAAATAAACATTCTATAAAGTCCAAACCTGAGAACCCAGAGTCCCTCTCAGACTCTGACTTTTCCTTCCGTTTGCTTTTAAATTTGGCCATCACCCTCACATAGCCTTCATCCTTTAACTTTCTGCTCATCGTCTTCCTCCTGTTTCTGATACACAAACACAGAACACAAGCAAACGTCATCAAACACCTTCCACTCAAAGTCGTGACACCATTACATGTAATCACATGCTTTGCATCATCCGAGTTACTTTTAACCCAACAAACGTGCTTTTTTGACATAATCTCGGCACTAATAGGGTTCTGCAACAACCGACACCATGACGCAATTAAGTCCAGTTGTGACGTACATGTTGACCTATTTAATACAACGCAAGGCGCAGCTATATGCATGAAGAGTTAAGGTGTCCGCGTCAAATGTTCTCAATATTTTACCTTAAAAATATATGTAAATGTTAAGACTGCGTGAACAATATAAATCCAAAACCACAAATGACGTTTAGTTAAAAAGCGTGCGCAAGCGTATTCGACACTTCTGAAGAACATGCAAAGATTTAATGCTTTAAACCTCGGCCGTGGGAAGCTTTGTGTGTCGCGTTGGCCGTGACTTTACACAGATTTTCTCTCCCTCTGAGTATATATACTGAGTATATATATTATATATGTACCGAGTTTGTACAGAAAACGTGATATAATCGTGTGTATTAGCCCGTTTCCAGTGTCTTACCTTGTTCTCGGTGCGTCACGTCGTTCAGACGTGCGGTTCGTCCCCGTCACGAAAAACACGCTCGCGGTTACACGGTGCAGTACACGAGACTGGATTCATTCCGCCCCGCCCTCACGGAACCGTCAGTGCGTCGGACTCTTTGTTTTGTCTTTATAAATTCATTTTGTTATTAATGTCTTAATGACAATAAAAGTGTTTATAACGTAACTATATTAAATGGACGCTGAAAACACAACGTTGCTCTTTTGGTACTTCTAAGCTGTGACGTCACTGTTCTAAACGGCCACATCCAATGGCTGAGTGCAAATTTCCCCTACAAGCCAATCCAGGCTTAGGAGGCGGGGCTTGTGTGTAAGAAGCCCTGAACCTCCGCGGTTGTTATTTGTGCCTTTACGCTGAAACTGGGCGGGTCTGTCTGCGGAAGTGGTTGCGTCATCCTCTGTACTCGGCTAGGATTGGTTATCGGCCCGAGCACTAAAGGAATAAAACGTGACTACAGTGAGACGTGAGAACTTTGTGTTCGACTGCAGCGAGGCGTCGCTGATAAACTGCAGAAAGTGAAACAGCGTCTCGAGTCTCTTGTGTTGTTATGTAACAGACGTGTGACCTCATTTTCACCTCTGGGGCAATATTGGAATGCTATGATACTAATATTGGAGTATTTTACGTGCAGTAAAGTGATTAGCAAATGATTAGTTACAAGCAACTGTTTATTACACACACGATTACAATTAACATATTTAATTGTTATGAAAATAACCAAATATAAAAATAAACCTTAATTCCAAAATAAGTTCCAAAATAAAGCTTTCATTATTTTATTTTTATGTTGGAATGTCACCTGGAAATTGTCTTGCTAGGGTCAGGGTTAGGCTATCCCTTACCTTTTTCATGCATTATATATTATTGTTACAAAAATAACAGATCTGATTTGAAATTTCAGTGTTTTTTTTTTTTTAATTGTTGCATCTTTCCATCGAAAACCTATGAAAACATCCACCACACACTCCAGAGGTATTTGTGCTGTATTTGACTAAGAATAACAACATCTACAGTGCACACATATAAAGTGATGCATGATGAAAAATCATTATAGTATATATTTCATAGTAATTGTTGCACATTTTAAATCTTGATGTGAAATATAGTCATTACGGTATGAGATGTAATGTATGAGATCTCTTATTGACTATATTTTAAAGATAATTTTAAACTGACAATGGATTTAAAATTTCAAATGAATTTGAAAATGTATTGTTGCAGTCCTGGATCCTGATTGGATAATATACAAATACGTCACATACACTGCAACATTTACAATGTGAAACACCTGTTGCAGCACCAGCAGCAGACCACTGGAATCAATATCTGCCTGAGCTTGTGTAGATTGTTAAGATCCATTTTAATTGACAGTTGTGCTCTCCTCCACCTGTTCTCATCTACATTGAAGCATCTGCTTAATACCAAATGCTTCACCTTCAGACTTCTTTTGCCATGACTGTCATTTCCTTGTTAAGAGCAACTTCTTTGTTTGGTGGATTTTTCTTCGGGATTGTGGGTATTGCAGTTAAGTTATCACTCAACAACTACAGAGCTTACAGTAGGTCTGTTTTCTTATACAAAACAACTAGAATAATAACTACTGTACTGTCTGCACTTTATGTACCGTATATAGATTGTAAATACCCATTCATTCTAGTTTTGTGTTGTTCTGTAGCACCTTGGTCCTGGAGAAACGTTGTTTTGTTTCACTATGTACTTGTATATGGCTGAAATGACAAACTCCACTTTGACTAGAAATGTAATTTTACTATGAAGAAAATGAGCAGGACATTCCCTTCAGAAACTGACTGTTGATGTTCAGGGATTCAGCTTTTCTGTGCTTTGAGCAAAAGACCCATAGAAGTGAACAAATGGTTTATTTTTTTTCAATGTTCATTTTATAAATGGTCAATCTATAGAATGCAACGTCGCATTTAATATAATCTATGGCAAATAATCTTTACATTGATCCCAGTTCTCAGATACTGTTAAATGAGTGTTTCTACAGCAGAGAGTCACTGATACAATGTGTGTCCAGCTCTGGCTTTTCTTCTCCACCGTTTACGGATTCGCCTCCTGTTGCTGATGGCGAAAAAAAAAAGTGAAATTCAGGCATTTCATTTTCTCACTTAAACACATGAAATGACGCAATCAATTGGTACTCACTCGTGAGCTCTGCAATGGCGTCTTCTATGTCTTAAAAAAAAAAAAAAAGTTGCATAAAAGAATGAAACTCTTCTCATAAATCTGGACAGCTGTGGTATGAGTGTGAACTCTTACCTGCACTCACAGGCGTGATGCTCCTGAAAGGACAGCAGAACATATTCTCTGCTTCTGTCTGCTGGAGTTATTCTCAACAGCTGAACACACAGACAGCAGAAATGGGAGCAATCAAACTTAATATACAGAATAAAAAAAAAATTTAAGTACAGTATTTGTCACCTGCTATATGGCAAGATTACAATCTGCTTTAATTACTGTATCAGATTAAACACTGCAGTGAGATTTGTGAAGATGTTAGTCCTGCCTGAATGGTGATGTTGTGTGTGCTGCTGGGGTAACACGCCAGTTTGTCGTCATTACAACAGCCTGAGCAGCGCAGCAGGGGCACGCAGCCTGGACTGTAGATGTGCTCCACACCTCCGGGATACTCCTGCTCCACCTCCACCATCCGCTGCATGGAGCTGCACAAACTGCGTTCCCATGCTTCATGGAACAGCATCACTGCAGCAACATACACAATTACATCTCAAACACCAGCATGCGTCTAAACTGCACATTCACACACACGTATGAACACACTTGCACTAGCACTTTTGCAACTGTGCAATTTGTACCAAGTACTTGTCTTTGTCTTGGGCTGCTAAAGGATCCACGGAGTAAGAATTTCGTTAGCATAACAGTGCTTCCTGTACATGACAATAAAACTGAAAACTGACTTTACGTCCGCTTCAGTTTACACAAGTACTAATACATCCATTATGAAAGTGACATGTTTGTCAGATATGGTTACCCATAACCGAAATGTGACCTCTGCATTTAACCCATCCTTCGTGAGGAACG
>JAZGTK010010038.1:0-16720 GCA_036877625.1 Ambastaia sidthimunki | reverse complement strand
TCTCTCTCTCTCTCTCTCTCTCTCTCTCTCCCCAGGCTGTCTTCTCAACAGTTCTCTTAGCAGACAGATGTGAGCTGCAAAAAGTGCTCATGATTTGACAGCTCAATATGGTCCGTTTTGCCCCTACTGGTAGATTCTGTCACTGCACTCTGTTTTTCTATTGAAAAGCCTGTTTTGAAATTGAGGTTTGAAATTGAGGTTTGAAATTGAGGTTTGAAATTTAAAATTGGTTTTATTTGTCTTTGTTTTAATGTCACAGCTTGAAGACAGGGCAGGCAGTATTTTCAAGAAACAAATCTTTCCAGATCTTTTCCATTTATCTATCATCTACTTATCTATCTATATAAATATATATCTTCTGTGGAAGGTGCAGTACAATAAATGTTTGTCCAATCATTGCATTCTGTCTCCTGTCTTTAGAAATGTTAGCCCATAGGCAAAGATGGCAACAAGCAGGTTGTGTCCTTCCAGTCAGATCATGTGACTGAATAGCCCCCATGTCTGAATATTTTAATGCTAATGTAACTTACCCTCATTGTTGACCTCTAATTACAGCTCTCCGGTGTTGTCCATATAACAGAGAGTTTTCACTCTAACCTGCCAGGGGACTCTCTGTGATGCAAAAAAAAAAAAATTGCACTGAGCAAAAAAATGTTCAGCCTTTGGCCTCTTTGCTTGGCGAAAAATGCTAGTTGTGCAAAACGTAACCCCGGTGTCATGCTAAAAACTCATGAGACGAAAGACAGGAGCGAACCGGCGTGTCACAATCTGATACCCGGAGATGACACACTCCCTCACCTCATTCAAGCTTCCCCTCAACCTGATCAAATGGTGTCACACACAGCAATGTCAGAACACAACAGCGGCAGTCCAGAAGCTCTGTCCATCAAAGAGATCCCAGGAGCTCGGATGCCGTTTGAATACGAAGGGGATGCTTGCAGGTTATTGTGTGCGATGATGGAGCCCGGCTGGCTATCGGTGGGGTGACAGAGAGTCTATTTTCTACTTGACTGGGCTTTATTTCAGCCCCGCCGTGAGAGAGATCACAGCGATTGATTTTCCTCCTCTGCCATAAAGCGCTACGATTATGCACAGCATCCAATCTTTAATCAGGGCTAAGTGTCTTAATCCATTATTTCTGGTGGGGATAGGTGGGCATGGAGTCATTCTAGTATAAACTCCATTTTGATTTTGGCACAGCTCCGGGAGATGGGTGGGGTTTGTCGGCTGGTGTTTGGTGATCAGTGCCAGAGAAAGTTTTAGTGGTTACATTTTTCAGACGCACAGCCGTTTGTAAAATACTGGAAGTTTTAACGTAACCAGCTAGTTTCTTAAGAAAACGTGGTGTGAGGAAAGACCACACAGCTTTTCAACATCATGTTGTTTGTGCCCTCGACCTTAAAACAGAGAAAACTGAGGTGATAATCAAACAGGTTTGTGAAACGTTAACTCTGTCGTATGGAGTGTTTTATCGTATGGAGACAGATTTTAAAACATTGCAGATATTAAGCTATTTATAGGATTATATAAGATATTTTAAATATAAATATCAGTACTGATGTTTATTATTGTTTATTAGTTGATTTATAAAACCTATAAATTATTAAATTATATTTAGCGTAACAATAGTCTGTTCAGTATTTTTCAAAAGTTTGTGTAATACTCATTCATTCATTTTTTTCTTAATGTTGCTTCAATGTTGTTAGCTACTATTAAGAACAGCTTGACTGTAATTTAACTATAAATTATAACTAGCTGGTCATCAGCAGCCATCAGCATCCGTCTCACAAGAAACATGAAAGATGTCTCGGTAATGTGTTGTTGATGAGAAACGGATGAAGTGTTTGTTGACCTTCACCTTGTGTTGAGTTTGGGTGAATGTGCAAGACTGTTTTCAGAGTCCAATGAATCTGTGCATTTCTATTTCACTGAGCATAAATCTAGAACTGGGGGGAGAGAGAGAGAGAAAGAGAGAGGCAAAAAAAGAAAAAAAACAGCCATGCATCACCATGGACAGGTCATTGGAACAGCGCAATGCTGCGTCTGAGAGTTTCAAGATTAGAGAGGCTAATAATTTTTGAGGGCCGTGCGTTATGTTAATGTGGCAGCCCACGCTGTATATTTCTGCTGAGACGACGCCTTTGTGGCGCTTAATTTTCCTTTAATGGAACTGTTGTGTTAGTATCTGCAGCCGACCTTAAGATTTAAACCCCTGGAATTAACTGGCTTTATTGCAGAGGACGACCTGTGATTTATCTCACGTCCCCGGACATCAGGAAGGACGCTCCCGACCAAACAAGTACAAAACGTTTGGAAAATGAGGTGGTGATGCTATATTTTTGTATCTTTGGATTAAAGATCTGGCCTCAGATTAAAGAAAGGAAAAGGTGAAGAGCGTTGAGGGCATTTGCGCTCTCCAGTTGTAGTCTGGCTTTGTTCGCCTCAACCAGACAAGTAAAGGAACTCAACCCTTGTAAATAATGCACAAGTTAGGAACGCTGCTGGCAAATACAGCAGCTACAGAAGTTGGTTTCTTTGTTTTTTTTCTGCCTCTTTTGTTGTAGTTTGTGAGAGTCCTTTTATTTACATTCATCATAATTGGCAGGTAAATGGTGAACATCCATTTAGTGAACATCCCTACATTTGCATATATTTCACTATATACGTTTAAGGGAAAATATATATAAAATAATGTGTGTGTGTATTTATATAATAATACCCAAACTGAAAATACAGTCAATCAGTTTAATTTACAATCAGTTTTCTCTTCTACCAAATTCATGCTTTATCTTGACTGTCCAGATTGATACAGTTTTCATTTTTCTTGAAAAACTTCAATAGTTGTGATATAAAACGCTGTTTGAATCATTTATGAATTCTGTGTTAATAATTAATCTGTAATCGTTAAGCACTCAATTTGCTAAATGGTCATTAAATAATGTAATTCATCTATATCTGTCTCTGAGTGCCGTTGGTTGGCTGTAAAATGTGGGCTTTTCAAACATCGCACAACTTGTTAAAAAGTCAACAGAGAAACTTTGAGTCTCTATTTATTATTTTCTGTTAGGGTGACAGTGTTTTCTCACACCTCAGTTTCTGCTATTAGCTGTCAGACACCTTCATAAACAGTGATAAAAATGTGAAATGTGAAATTTGCAGAGAATTCTTGGCACACAAATATCTCAGTACATGTTGAAGTTTGAAGAACTTGTTCATAAATCTATGAATTGATGTTTTTCTTTGTTATTCTTAAGTTGTAAGTTGAATGTTTAAAATATTACAGAAAAATGTTTTGAATAACATTTGTTAACCAAGCATTAACGTTAATACAATGTCTAAAACCGAACCTTTCTACAACATTCAAAATAACATTTTTAATGTGTTTGTTACTAATGGAAACGTTACAGAAACGTTCTTACAATGGAAAAAAACTGGGATTGCACAACACACACATACACAGTCACACATAATCTGACCTACTTTGCAGAAAAGGGAGCTAATAAAGGTCACTCGCTCTCAGACCGTGTCATTAGCTAGTGAACCAGTTTTGTCTGTTTAATTTAAATGAATGTAAAAGTCATTATATGTACACACTGGGTTTACTGCTTTAATGCAGTCCAATTCAAATTCATATGCAAATGGGCCATTAGGAAATGCATTTACTGTACTAAACGCACAGCGCGGTACTACACAGAACATTTTAATAAACAACTTTGTTGGATGAAGAAAAATAATAATGTTGCAATGTAAACAGCTCTGAAGTTTCATTGGCTTTATCGTTCCAGCACAGATTCCGCCCTGCGCAAAACAGAGCATTCCGCAAGCCGACCCACTTCCACAAAATATATCAGTTGTAGGATGTACGGTTCACGGATGGCTGAGAAATGCTTAATATGTGAAACCAGCCCACCTGCTAACCGTGAGCAAAATACAATAAGCCTTTTTTGTCCTTGGGTATTTTAACTGAAGTGTCAGATACGTGTGCAAGTTTGTGTGTTTACGCTTGTACAAAACACATTCTTCTAAACGTATTCATGCTCCAGGTTTTGTTGTGGTTCTGTGTCCTGTCTTTTGTGTTGTGATCGTCTCACCATAACCAAATATTGTCGAAATATATTAAAAGGTTAAAAGCATTTTTCAAATCTGTCCAGGTACAAAGCAACCTGAAATTCGTCACATGACCCGTACGAGAATTCAGCTGGTTTCTCACTCGCAGCGTTGCGATTCTGCTCCTTTTGATCTTCCAGTAGCTCCAAATGCACAATTTCCCAATGACACAAGCTACAGAGGGTTCAGAAAATCATGTTTTGGTAGCTGAAGGCGTTTGTGACTGATCACTTGACAGAGTGAGCGCAGGATGCAAAGAAACAGACAAGGAGAAAATATCTGATACGTTGTGAATACTGTCTGTAATTTTTTTTACCCTTTTTTTATCTGTAACTTTTCTGTGGTTAAAAATGAACCAAAATCAGTGTTCAACACGATTTTCTGACCCTCATACCCCTTTTCACCACTGTAAGCTTATATTAATGATTTAACAAGTTTAGCTGTGAGGTCCAGTTTCCCAGGAAATGTCAGTTTGGCTTTATTTGACGTACAGGAACCTGCATTTTTATGTTTCAAACAGAGATGGCGGTAGAGAGGTGAAAGTTACGGAATGCAGCTTTAAAAAGCATCTGTGAGATTCAAACCAGGCAAGTGTACACAAACAGTGTTAAACAAAAACCACGAGAGCTGGTGTGTTATGGTAATTTATGGTAATTCTTTCACCGTGGATGTATAAGAATGTACACATGGTAGGCAAACATTTTTAACTGTAGTAAAATCATACTTTTATTCCAAAAACAGCAAAACAGCAAGTCAGATAAAGACACCGATGTTCAATAAACTGAATTTTATACACTTTTATATATTCATAATAAACAATTCCTCAGCCAACATTTTTTTGCAGGCTGTTTATGGTTGCCAAGCAACGTGCTGACTTCATATGGAATTGAATTGTGTGGTCACAGGTGTGCGCATATTGGCTAATTTCACAATGTCTTCAAACGCAGCTCATTCGATCAGATTCCAGAGCTGAGCGTATCATTTTATGATGGAATAGATGTTTTGATGGGAACATCTTGCATATGGAAATTTCATATGCATATGCTCCTGCGTGCATATATTCAAAACAGCCGTTTCGTTGGTGGAGAAACTTTTATAGCCATCTTGTGAAACGTGTCCTTCAGAAATAAAGGCTGACTTTGCGTTAGAGCAGCTTTAGCTGTTTTAGCTGCAGTGATGGGGAAAGTTAGACAGCGCTTAAGGATAGCCCAGAGGCTAAGTTAGCCGCCTCTACCTCCACAATCCCAGAAGGCCGAGGGAGAATCCAGAAGAAAAAAGAGAGAGGAGCGCAGATGCTGTTGCTTTATCATGCAGGACGTGTCACAAACCATATGTTTATCGCATACATGCATATGTTCTGTACGTTTTCCCGCCCGGCTGCGTTTCAAATGAACGCCGCACTTTGTACAAGTGTACTACACTGACTTTCAGCGCTTTCGGGATATAAAAATTCCAGCCTCGCGTTGTTGCTATGGGGCTGTTCGCTAATATTGGCCCGCGATGCTTCCAACTGTTTGGCACAGATAGCAATTGAATTATAGACAGGAAATGTAATATTCATAGAGCGGTGTATTTTAATCTGTGTGATCCTGCTGGAGTGCAGGGGGCCCTACAGAACGAGGGTCCGCTGGGCATTGTGAGGCTGACTGCTCTGGGACAGAAAGTTTCTGTGTGAGCTGTACGGCTCATCTTGCACGTTGCTCAGCAATTGTGGCAGTTTTTAGTGTTGTGAGGGTACATAGATAAAATGCATGATTCATGATTTACAGTTTTGCTATTCATTATTGACAACAGGCATGAAATATTTAAGCCAGGTTTCCAAACATACATGGCTTTTTTTGTATTTTATCTTGTCATTTGTTTTATTTCTGCAACAGTTTGCCTGTCCTGCATGATGGAGGGGATAACTGCTAACTCTCTACCAAAATAGCCTATGCGGTTTCTGCAGCTATTGTTATAATAATAAAATTGTTCACTTGGTTTAGGCCACCATTGTTTTTAAAAAGTAAATGAAACAAAATTGCCTTAAGTCTCCTATGCTGTTTAAGATCCCATATACTGTAAAAAGTTGTTTCTAACTTTTTAAAAAAGTTGGAGTTTTTTTTTATTTATAAACATCCCTGTTAGCGTTCCCAAAATTTTATGTTGTCCATTTAAAGTTTTTCACTAATGCAAAATGTTCTATTTAGTCAATTAATTCTTGTCAAGACTGCAGATTTCTTGTTAAGCATATTATCTATAACCGAAGCAAAGCAGGAAATTTTAATTTGTCATCGTTTCATTCTTATAGATGATTTTATACGCAATCAATTTATATTCTTCTATTAAATGCACTCTGCAATCTTTGCTTTTCACAAGAGCATCTTGAAAAGCAGATACTATGTGCGGCGGTCTCACACAGACCTCAACACTCAAACCAATAACCGTAAGAATCAACCAACATCATTAAGAGACAAGACGAACTTTTAACATCAACACGCAACAAATAATAAACTGTGATGACAACAACAGCATCAATAAAATCAGCGAGCAGCAAAAAATAAATAAATAACGCAGCTTATAATGCCAGCTGCATAATTTATTAATGTTGCAATGCAGGCTGGGAGCTCTTAGATCGACAGCATTGTTCAATTTCTCAACTATATGTTAGGCTAGCAGGAATATTGCAGGTTAAGCATGTTTTTAAGTCAATTCAAAGTAATGCACATTTATCAGTATCTGTGATTTTTATCTGTGTATTGCTTTTTTTGCAGCCTTTTCATTTATTGCGATTTTAAACAAAAACAATTGTAGTACCGATGATAATCTTGAAATATCAGTTTGTCCTTGAGTGTCTCGGAGTGAAGGAGACAGTCATCCCAGTGATTAGCTTTAATCTGGGCTTTACTGCTCTCTGATTTCATAGGTCACCAAGCTTCAGCTCTGACCATGTCCACAACCCTTCCAGTCTATGTGGGCATCAGAATCAGGCCTGTCTGAAAGGCAAGATCTCTCTCTTTCTCTCTCTCTCTCTCTGTTTCTGTGTCTCTGTCTCTTACCCTTTTCCTCTTGAGGAACACAGGCTCAGAGCTTCATTGTTTGTGAAGCTGGACAATAGTGGAGATGATTGCCTGAGAAACCTCTGGTGAGATGTTGTGTCTGTAGGCGTGGCTGGACTGGATTTCAGTGCACACGCGGTTTGTGGAGATATCACCGTATATGGGACTCAGACTTTTGCTATCTGACCCTGCTATAATTTTAATATTTCACTTTTAAAGGTAGGTCAGGCGAGGCTAGCAATAGCAAGCTAGCTTGAAAGCATAAGGTCCTTAGAGCCACATCGCTTCTAATACATAAATTTGTACATTACTCGACAGGCACGTAGGACATTTTATGGTCCTGCACCTTCCACAGAAGATGTACATTTATGTATATAAATATTTTTAAATCACTTAAAGAGACCAGCATAACAACAAATGTTTCTTGAAAAAAATTGCCTGATATATGCCTGATATCCACAAAAGCAATTAAATAATGAAGTTCAAAGAGACTTCAGAGGCCCTCAACTAAATCCAGAACTGACACCAAATTCTAGATTTTGAACGTGTGAACACTAATTCTTTTCATACTATTGACACGGTGCGTTTTATTGATCGTAATAGGAATTTGCTTTGATTCTTTATCTTTTAGCTGCGGTTGACGAGCAGTTGTTTACAGATAGCAGATTTTGATATAAATGCTTTCACGCAATCGTTATCGTTCAACAAGAGTTCCAATTAACTGGAGCGTGAGGCTTCCATTTCCTCTCCCACTGCATTAAGCCTCATAATGAATCATTGTCAACCACACGGAGGCAGAAAATGAATTGGAGCTCGAGTCCCGGGGCGTTATTTTATGACTGCAGTGTGGCAATTCAAATGGTTACATATTATTATTGAAATTATTAAGAATTATTAGGTGATCATTCGCCTGCCGTAACCCATACAAAATATGGAACGTCGCATTACGGTTGACTAACGGGAAGAGAAATGTGTGTTTGCCGTGGAGCCCTGAATACTGTAAAAAACTGGAGTTAAAAAAAATAGAAAGGAGTGACAGAAAATCTATTCCGTTTAATTTAGACTAAAGGGTTACTGTAGGGATGGGAATGAAGCGTGGGCCAGCCGTACGGAAAGCTCATCTCGGAGAGCAGGTAGAGTGTAACGAAGCTTCTCGGATGTGTCAAAACACTGCTGCATTTTGTCAAGTTTAATCCGAATGCCAAGTGGCTGGAAATGTGGGGATGCCTCTTTCCTCCAGGTTCCAAATTTAAACAAATGTTCCCACTTCTTTGCTATTATTGGGGATCCCTGTATTGACATTTTCCGGGTTTACCGTGCATATGTGACTTGGATGTGTTTACATAGGAAGCTGGGGCTTGTTGTCACACTGAGAGCTTTGTCTCAGTAACTGTAAGGTTTTGAGAGCAGAAATTGTTTTCTTCAGTGCTTTTGTGTGTTGGTTTCAAGCGCTGTGTGATAAACGCGGTTAAATTAAAACAATATTTGTAAATTTGGTTTTTATGTTTTTGCTGTATTGTAGAGTATACCCAATAAAAACATGCTCAAGTAGATTCAGGCAAAGGTCAACTTTGTTTTTCAAATGCTTTTCTTTTAGTGAAGACTTTAAGGTGTGTGCCACGACTAAAGAGTGTTTCCAAAACTACCCTGAGAAATATTTACTGGAGAAAAATTGTGACTAGCCCTGCTGTCCTATATGAGATTCATATATAAGCTGTAAACATTGTGTTTTTCAGCTGTTGGTACGTGGTGATTATTTTCTCATCTAAACGCAATAATCCATGCGTCGTAGGTAATGTACGTGTTTAGGTGAAGTTGCCTGAGATGTCCCAGGTAATTTCATATACTGCTGAATATACATTTTCCATTATGTAGTATTGCGTGAAGAACATACGTTTACCAACATAGTGTTACTCACATCATATATCAAAAAATCAATAAGTCATAAGGTATAACATAATTCTTTATGATGATCAACATTAAAAAAAAGGAGGCAGTACAACTGTAAGCAAAATAATAATGTATTGAATAGTGCTTATACTAGTTAATGTACATGGTAAAATAGCTGGTAACACTTTACAATAGGGTTGAATTTGTTAACATTAACTACATTTAACTATATTTAACAATACCCCTACAGCCTTTTTAGACTTGGTTATTGTTAATTTCAACAGTGACTAATGACTACAAGTATTTTCAACTTAATATTTTAAATTGTGACTGGTGTAACTTATAACAAATAGTTGAATAACTGCTTAACTCATTTTTATAAGTTAAAATTACTTCTGCAGCCCAGTTGATCGAACTTAAAAAATTCTATTTTTTTGTTTACAGTGTATTAGCTGTTGTTTGCTAATGCAATAACTAATGTAAACAAACTGAACTTTATTCTAAAGTGTTAGCACACAGCATCTAGAATATTTCCTCATCTGCTGTATAAAAACTGAAATGGTCAAGCAGTGTAACTGTGATAAATATTTGAATTAGTTTTTTATGGAAGCCATTGGCAGCCGTATATGACTCTGTTGCCAAGCATGCGTTATTTAACAGACTTATTTGTAGTACTTCTGTCATCTTTTACAATAGAGCCCTTTAAGGCGAGCATCATCGCGCCCCTCAGAGCAACGGGCGTGAGGAACCGAGCGAGTACAGTTCTTAAAAGCCTAAACTTGTCTCCTGCTCATGAAATTTAGAAAGCCTCGCAGATGTTTGGCTTCCAAATCTGATTGTGCAGAGAAGCTTAACCAGGAATTGCACTTAAGAGTTGATTCTGTTGGAGCCGGAGTTAAATGGAACTTCCATTTGGAAAATGAAGTTGGAAAAGTTTTAACTTAGACATGAATGAGGGAATATCAGATGGGCGAATCTCATTTACTGTGGGTCACTGAAATGGACACAGCTGCATCTTCTCTTTCAACTAGAGTCTTTTCTAGTTCCTTGTATTCAGCTCATACCCTGTGCAGTTCATTAAAATCAAGGGAAATTATCTGTTTTAGGCTTTAATGTGGATTTTTTTTCTCCTTCTGCAATTTTATCATATTAGTTAAAGCTGCAATCTGTAACTTTTGCCTCTCTGTCGCCACCTATGTTTAAAACTAAAAATTACAGCTTACTTTACATACTTAATGTGTGTTAAAATCTAGACCCAACAGCTTAAAGTATAAATCATTTTTATAAGCTTACTGTTGTGAATCGGGGTAAGATAAGGAGACTGTTTTGAACACTGATCTGTTATGTACTTGATCAGTTACTGATTTTTGTTTATATGTAGTCTTAAAATTACAGATCGCAGCCTTAAAAAATAGCTGGTGTTAAAATAGTGGCACAAATGTTGTAGTTTCGATTCCCAGGGAACACATGGACTGATAATGTGTAGCTCGAATGCACTGTAAGTCCCTTTTGGATAAAAGCATCTGCCACATCATAAAAGTAAATGTAAAATTTAAATGTAAATGTTCTAGCGTGTGAATGTGCTGTTAAAATTTACATAAGTATAGTTACTAAGACACCGTTTTGGGCTTCAGTGCATTATGAATTGCATCTGTTTTTCCTCCAGCCTCAGCTTCATTCGAGGGCCATTGTTTGTTCTTGTGGGTTATTTGTCTTTCTCATCAGCAAAGATGCAACAGCCAAGATGTGAACAGATAAAACACAATTAACAGAAACTTGCATGTTCATGTGCTCAGCTGAAGAGCTTTAACAGCAGTGTGCAGAAAACCATGTAGCTGTTTTCATGGGCCACCATCTCGTCTTCACTAAAAGCACAACATTAAAGTTTCCTTGATTGAAAACAGCTCTCAGGAACTGCAGGTGAGAGAGAGTGTGGAAGAGAGAGAGAGAGAGAGAGAGAGAGAGAGTGTGTGGAAGAGAGAGAGAGAGGGAGAGTGTGGAAGAGAGAGGGAGTGGAAGAGAGAGAGAAAGAGAGAAAAGGGCAGACAGACAAACAGATAAAGTTTTAGTGGAGTTGTGATTCACTGTCTGTAGGGTGTGTACAGCACAAGTGTGAGAGAATGATAGACAGATACAGACAAAGTGATTTCACTATACAGTAAACTGTACACTACAGTAAACAACCTGCCGTTCACTCTGAAAAACAAGCAAATAAATAAAATCTGACGCTTTTAAATAATGCTGAGAGTTTTAATGGCAAAGTGTCACTGTGAGTTAATTGTACATGCCTGAAAGTAGGAGCACACTGGTAGAATAGGACAATAGAGGATTATACAGTGATTGAGAAGTGGATAGGAGAAATTTCTGACATGCTGTAGAAAGCCAGCAGTCGCTGCAGAAGAGGTGGGGGATCAAAAAGAGGAAGAACACAATAGGTAAATCTCTGACAGGCAGGCGGATAGAAAGAGAGAGAGAAAGATAAAAGGCAGGAATAAACGCTACTGTACAACACAAGTCTCGACTTCCCAGTGTGTGGCTCTTTTGGAAGAAAGACACATTTAATTTTGCCGAGCAGCTCAGATAGATCTTCTCCTGCCCTCCGTGATCCTTTCCATCATTTAAAGTCCAAGGGTAAAGAAAGTCCCAGTTCTCGCAGTGAAATTGCATTCGGAAGCGAGTTCATAGACCGCATTGAGTCGCTTCGTTCTGCGGCAGCCCAATCTGTCCCCCATAGAGACTCTCTCGCCGGTGGTTCTGGTGCCAGACGTTCCAGGATTGGCTCTGATGCCTTCCTCTCCGAGCTGTTGATTGAGCATTATCAGTGGCCCTCACACACCGAAAATTACATGTAGCACCAGGGGTGGCCATGACAATGATAGCTGGTTTCCATGGCAATCAAAGGACCTATTGGAAAGTGGTGAGGCCTGTCGCATTGTGATAATAGCCCCACTCATTTTACTCTAATTGAAAAAGCTTTTGAAAAAAAAATGTAAAAAGAGGTTCCACCTCCAAATACTGTCTTTTTCCTCATTGTAGCGCTGAAGTAAGGTAAACGAACTGGTGGAATTGATGCACACCATTGTGTGAGTTGTGTCTCGCTGAAAGCATTATTGTCTGTTTTATAAGGATGAGGTCACATGGGACATGTTATTTTCGATTTAAAAAATAATCATTTTTTTAGGCATAAATACACTGCATGTTCTTGCATGCAAGTAATAGCTTGGACTGCATCTGTGAAGAGCTGGTTAATAAGAAAAAACATACAGACCTCCATATACAGTGATAAACTTTATTAAAACAACAGTTAGCATGTGACTGTGAAAAGTGATACACAGCAATTGTGCAGTAGAGTAGTGTTTTTGTTACCTATTTTTTCTTTCTCAGAAAAGCAACTAAGCAAAACCGCATCTTACCTTAGCAGATTAGCATGCATTTTCATTGTATGGAAAAGAACTAGCTCGTTCCTGCTTTTGTGCCCCACGGAAAGGAAAGTTGTAGGAGTTTGCAGTGGCCAACAGAATGATCTAGATTTGCGTTTCAGAGAAGCCCGTTTTTTTCCTGCAATAATTGTCCAACTTTTTTTTAGGAAATAGCGTTCAAAATCCACTTAGCTCAAAGATCTGACGGATAAGATTTTCTCCGTTCTTAGAATCCTCTCTGAACTCTTTTCTAAGGTCACATCTGTAGGTGTAACAATTGTTTTGCAGTCATGGTTTTTGGTTTTTGTAAAGAGCAACGTGAATATGATGTCATCCACAAAACAATGCACAGGTGCCCACATGCCGCCGTTGCGCAGGTCCATTTGGAGCCCGCAGTCACGGGTGATAAGCACGTTATTTCAAAGCCATTGAATTGACTGTGAATAGGAGTGTCATTGAAATTGGAGCACATCAGCTCTGAGTGAATTGTTTACCTCATACTGAATGATTCATTGGACACTGAAAGGGCCCTCAATAAAGTCAGTAGTATTGCGACTCTCGTGCTATTCTCGTCTTTTATGCGCTGAACAATCCTTAGATTTACAAATGGAGCATAATTAACCTTTAAGCTGTTTTATAAAAATGAGTATGCCTTAAACTCAATCGTGTTGGTGAACCTTGTCGTAGGCTCAGTAAGTCAAGTGTGTAACTGTAAGTATGAAAAATATTAAAGGATTGTAAAAAAAAAAGCAAAAATAATTGTCATTCCAAACTTAAATGACTTTATTTCTCCAAAGGAACATATATAAAATATATATATATATAAAAAAATATATACTGTGAAATGTCTCAGTGGTTTTGTGTCCATACAGTGGAAATCAAAGCGTTCCAGTGTTGTTTAATTAACAGCGAACTTCAAAATATCTTCTATGTTCCTCAGAAGCAAAAAAGTCACACAGGTTTGGAATGACATGAGGGTGAGTAAATGATGTAACAATTGTCATTTTTAGGTGAACTATTCCTTTAAGTTACGAAGCTTTTTTGGTAGCCAAACCAAATACATGCGCTTTACCCCCAGAGCTATTCCACAGAAGGAACCAGACTGCGTTTCCAAAGTCAGACAGCGGCACAGGAGCCCGCCACTCCACAACTATAAATCAATTTCTATTTAGATCAAGCAGATTCAAATGTGAAGGCCTAATGCGACACTGAACAAACAGGCCGTGCGAATGATAAATGCGAGGGGGAACGTAATGGGCCGAGCGACTGATAGCCCACTATCACACTCATCCATCTTCTTTAATTCCTGGTGCATTCTGCTGGATTCTGTCCAACACACTCAGATGAATTGTCAAAGACACAGAGAGGCATTTTGAAGCACCCTGGTTGAGTTATAGCCGTCACTTCTCTGCCTACCAAACTTCACTCTTTTCATCCCTGTGAAATATCAATTATTAAGCTCTGCTTCAGAGGTGTGCAGACGTCTGGTGGACTCTAGCATACAGCCAGGAGAACACGCAGCCTCCTATTCCAGGAGTGTACATGCTAATGAATTTGTATACGGGTTTGAAAATGGTAAAGAATGCAGCTCTCGGTGACGCGTCGTTGACGACGCAAAGATGATGTAAATGAGAACGGGTTGGTGTCGTGATACTTGTATGTGTAAAAGTAATAAATGTCAGTCGGTTTAAACTGTAGGTACATGTTGATGTTAAGTAAAGCTCAGATATAGGTGATGGTGGTTGTGTCAGATGAATATGAGTATTATGAGTATCATTTAGTATTTAGCTCAGTAGAGCACTGTGTTAGCAGTCGTGGGTTTGATTCCCAGGCAGCACATGTAATGACAAAATGTAAAAGTTTTTTGGATAAAAGCGTCTGCCATATGCACAAATGTAAATATTTATGTACCGATGGTATTTATTTGGTGTTACTTCATATAACACCACAGTATTACCATACCATGCTATAAACAACACGGTATTAATGTGACACAAAAAACACTGGTGGTAAATTTGTGGTAAATATCAAAGTAGTTTCTTGGCTAGGTGCCATGGTAATACAGATGTTTTTTTGTGGGCAAGACACAGTTTAATGTTGGCTAAGCAAAGCATTGTCTAAAAGTTAAAGAAAACTTTAAGTTTGAAGCATTATGTAATTTAAATAAAGGCAGGGTAGGTGTTTTGTTTCAGAAACATTTTTTGTTATGCTGGTTAAAAGTCTCTTCACATCCTGATAGCAATCACTAACTAAAGTGATGTAAATATTTTTATATACATATTTATCTTCTGTGGAAGGCGCCGGTCTGATTGCATTTGGTCTGAATGCAATGATTGAATGTCCTACTTGCCTGTCAAACTATGTGTGTGCTTTGAAGGAGGCGTGGCTTTGGAGAGCACTCTGAAAAGAGGGCAGGATCTTCTGCTTTCAAAGCTTGCTTACTGTACTCTTCAAAATTTCCTGACCTACCTTTAAAGATACATGAATATTTAACATTAAGAGGTGGATGGATCTCATTAGTAGTTTTATTTAGTATTCATCTGTGACCTCAAATTTATATTTTAAATATGCTTTCTGTTGTAATTTAAGGCATGTAACATTTAGTACCATTTTAGTGTCTTTCAGTACCTTTTGGCCAATGCACTAAAGACTTTAATTCCAAGCAAACACAAAGCATTTGTTATATCCATTCCTAATGGCACCTGTTTACATCTCTTACGTCGCTTTATGAGACAGATTTATACTCCAGATTCAGTATGAATTCAGTGAAAATGGGCAAGATTCACATTGGGATTATTGCAGAGTCTGTTTTCCTCTCAGCATCTGAATCTCTGGGTGGTAAATGGCTGCCTGACAGCTATAATAATAATTCATGAGATGTTGTATATATATATTCATAACTTGAAATGCAACATGCTATAAAGTAACTCAATAAACAGGATGAGATCGTTCCAGCACAGAAATTGAACAATACGGACATTCGGTGACATCAAGGACTCGTTCACGTTTTGAACTACATGCAGACTGATGTTTTAAAATTGCTCTGTTTGTGTATTCCCGCTGCGCTCTCTGTTGCCTCTCTCCCCGTTTGCTCTTAATATTTGTTGAGTACATTGTTGGAAAACCAGCATGATCTATTTAAGTAAATCAGTTAGCTTCTTGAGAGCCTACAGCAGTAATGCAATCAAAACCAATGGGCTATAGAGATGCAAATAGTCTTTTTAACTTTTCTGTATTTCCCGGCTAGTGCAGTTGTGTAACCGGTGGTTTTGTTGGAAGAAGCAGCGGTAACCAAGGTAAATGGGTGGCAGTGTATCAGAATTTATGGCTATGGGTCTTTAAGTCTTGAAGTCTTTACTTTATACTATGAATTTACAAATCTTGAGGATAGAGCTGGACATTTTTTATTTCTGCTTATGTATATTTAAGGTTAGTTATGTGCGGGGACATTACTGCTTCAAGAGTTGAACCGGTTGAAGATTGCGTTTCATTTATAGCATCACCATAAAGAACCTTTTAAGAATCTTTATTTTTAATAGCGATTAATAGCGTTTCTGTAGCTCAACTGAATGGAGAACTAGCAAAGTCACAGGTTCAATACTGGTAAAATGTACAGCTTTTACAGTACAACGCAAAGTATTTGCCAAATGCAAGATGTAATTCTTTTTTCCCGTAATGCCATCGCTCTCTCCCTGAGATATGAGCAATTTTAGACCATTTTCCACCCTTATGTAATCTAATGCAATGCTGAGTCTCAAGTCCTCCATTTTGGCTCACGTCTCATTTTGGTTTTGCTAGTGCGCTATGCCCGATTCCAATTGACATGGTAGCGAGTCCTGTCTCTCTAAAGCAGAGTGACTCAGAGATGAGCTCGTCGAGGGGGTAATGAAACATGTTGGGAGCAGACATCAGCCTGTTACAGTGACCTCCGTCTGGTCTCCTTCTCAGCCAACTCTGCATGAAATAGGAAGCATTAGACATCATTCAGAAGTCATGCCATTGGATTTGATTTGGCTAAATGAAATGTTAGTTTAATATGCTCTGTCAGATTTTGTTTTTACGCCGTGCTCTGTTGAACGGAACGACATGAATCATCCACAATCTGTTGCAACTATTATGTGCAGCACGTCATTTTTTTAAACAGTAAAACAGCTGCGGCCGTTTCAGTTGTTCATTTAGGTGATGGTTACACTCATTTCTTTAAGCTATTAAACTAGTTTGCTAATTTGCACCTTTCTTTTTGTGAATACTTGATTTATTTTTACA
>JAZGTK010010037.1:0-16720 GCA_036877625.1 Ambastaia sidthimunki | reverse complement strand
AAGCAGGGATGAAACTTCTCTTTATAGCTACTTTTGCACTTTTTGTGCTTTCTGCTGTTGATCAGGCAGATTCATCCGCTTATGACAAGATAGTCGCGCACAGTCGCATCCGGGCGAAGAAAGAAGGGTAAGATGATTATTAATGTTATGAAGTATTATTATTAATCTATTCGCTGTTATTATTATTATTATTTGTAGTCTTATTTATTATTTTCCTATTTTTTATGTATTACTCAACTTCAACTGTCTTTTTTTTGCAATGTTTAGGCAAGTTCAGTTGCATTTAGGAACAATTTATGAATTTCAAAAGTGGTAATAATTAGCATGTTTTGTTTTTTCTTTTGCTTGTTTAAATAATCTGTGTTAAATCTTTTATCTTATCTTACACTGGATTAGCAGCTCAAATGGTTTAAAGTTTTCTTGATTCTATCATTCATGCATCAGTGCCAAACTAAAGAGAATCACTTTGCAGTCAGGAAACACTTTTGTTTGGTAAACTTCAAAACTTGTTTTCATCCATGTAACGTGTCACAATATTTATCATTTCCACTTTTCAAAATTGTAGTTTTTCGAATTTTAAAAGTGGTCAGAAAAATGTGCACTTATTTTTCAGGTGGTTGTTTTGGTCGTAACTTTAATTTTACAGACTGCAGGCTGTTATTATAGCAGACGTATTTCATCTCGTGTTCCTTCACCTCTGTGCAGACCGAACGTCTGCGCTCTCCAGCAAGTTGTGGGGACAAAGAAGAAATACTTCAGCACTTGTCGTAACTGGTACCAGGGGGCCATCTGTGGAAAGAAAGCGTAAGTGTGCTGGTTTAGGATTTCTGGGGGCTATTACAAATCTCCTCTTGACAGAAACTGGGAAGTTCCAGCTGCTGCCCCACTGGTCAAAGGTCAGAGGTCGCAGTCCCAGCCAGCGAGACTGCGTGCAGATTTCCAAAAGCACATGCACATATGATTTCCTACTTAAGAGTTTATAAAAGCTGTGCTCCAAGAGCTTAGGACGTCTATTTACAATGCCTCTTTTCCAAACGTTTTCCCAAAATTCGGAAATTGACGGCAATAGCAGATTTATACTAGTGCCTCAGTTCCACGCGTCTGCCAAAACAAGGCATAAAAATAAGGGATAACAAGAAAATCTATTACTGCATTACACTAGAGATGTCCTTCAGACTGAACTCCATGCATGATCTTTTTTATGAGTTTCTATGGCACCCGCTCATGCACTGGACAGCTGGAGGACCTTAATTGGTATGAAATGGAAAGACCTGCTGTCTGGACATGGCGTCTGTGATTAAAGAAAGCTATAGAGCTCGCCTGGGGTGTTTGGCTTGTGTTGAAACACCTTTCCTCACACTTTTTTTGTCCCAGGGTGAAAACACACAGCTGACTATAAGGTGAGAATTGAGAGACTTCAGGCCGGAAGTTTTTAGGTGCGACCGAGCAAACTTAATGATGTATGAAACAACAACAGTAAAAAGCTTGCAAAATCAGCCCTGTAGGACCAACACTAAGGTCCCACAGTGAAGGTCTGGCTGCAGTAATGAGATGCTGAGGTGGTTTCTGGAGGCCATCATGGTCAGCCACAAGTGTTGATTTATGTTATGCCTCCGGTTTCAATTTATTTTTCCGTGGTTGGAAAAGAGAAAACATGTTAACATAAAAGGTTTCCCCGGAGTGTAATGTTGTGCTACGACCAGATGTCACCAGTGTGAGGTGCCTCATGATGTTCTTGAACTTACCTTCTTGTCCTACTTCTCTGGTGAGCAGTGCCAGATTTTTCATCAGTCACAGCAGTTCTGCGGCGTGAGATTTCAGAGATTTTCTGCTTCTCTTGCAGTTTTGAATATACAGAAGCCACAGGAAACTGCAGAGAATTTTCTGTGTGCTCAGCAGACTGATAGAGGTCTGGCACTCTTTACAAATATCTGGTTTAGTGTGAGTAGTTTATGTGAGTCCAGTATGACAGTCCCAAAACTCTGTCGGAGAAAAATGATATCTGTTGTTAATTTCTCTGTATGCAGGTGAGGGAAGACTGGAGATCACAAGCAAGTGTCAGTTTTAATTAAGTATTTATGCTTGTATATTTCTTGCACATGTCAGTCGGTGTAATAATTCATAAGAAAATCTGATGTCTTGTTGAAATGTGTTGTGGACCCCTTGATCTGGTGAGTCACCGGGGAGATTTTCAATTACATTGGAAATTTGGACTCCCCCTCTAATATGATTACAGTGTCGGAAACCCATCGGCTTTGCCTGTTCAACAGGAGTCATGTTTTCCTCCCATTTGTGGGGGAGATGTTATAGAAGCTCATGTTCTCCTCCGGTTAAGCGTGTGGAACTGGAGCAGGCCTCCAATGATCTCATCCAGGTCTCTGAACTTCCTCCCTGCTTTATTTCACTGGAACCTCAGTTCCACAGAAGATAGTGGAGGCCAGCGATGACCAAAGACCACAGCTTCTGAATCTTCTAAATAACGCAGAAGACGTGGCAGTTTCCACAGCTCGCCAATGGATGTCAGTTCTCGTTTAGTTATTCATAGAATTAGTATTTTTCAGAAGAATTTTGCTGTTATGGAGACACAACTAGACTCAAGCCACTTTACAGGGATCTAAACTCCCCAGTAGTAAAGAAAAGCCTGTTTCCTATTACAAGCTATTTATCAAACTTAACAATAAGGCTGCTGGTATAATTAGTTTTATTAAAGAGAATAAATAAAAATGGAGTGCATTTTTACTCCGTATTTTAAACATAAACTTTAATGGAACGATTGCATGTAAATTTATATGTGTAGAGTTATACAGGGCCTGTGAGATTCATATCTTTTTTATTTGATAGTTTTTTTTGTTTATCAGTGTTACCAAGGAAACCAAGATAATTTTGGGAGTCTCAGTTTGTGTGGTGGAAAGATATTTACAAGCTCCATTTAAAGAGTTGCTTTAAACTTAAAACTGTTGCTTTCCTTCTATACAATGCAACCTTCATTACATGAAATCTGCTGATTTAACCGTTCTGTGTATTCTAACCTCCAAACCAGCGTTTTCACTGGGTTATAAATTTCCTTTAAAGGCATCCTGCTCTGTCCAGAAACTACCCCTCGGCCTTAACAAACCAACAAGTTGGTCTCGACACTTAGCTTCAAGGCACTTTTAAATATTATTATAATGCTGTGATCGTGGTGGAATAAGGCGGGACCACATGGCATGTTTATGTAGAAAGATGTTAATTATTTCCATATGGAAAGAGCGTCTGTATAGGACCATGTTGGAACTGTTATCATAGTGAGTATAAATGGCATCCAGGAGAAAAATAAATCCGTCTATACACTACTGCCATTGTGTTTTTTATGGGATGTCATATGCTCTAAAGCTCATTTAACCCATGTCTCTGTTTTCTTTTTGCAGCACTGTGCTGTACGAATGTTGCCCGGGTTACATGAAGATGGACGGTATGCGTGGCTGTCCAGCAGGTCAGTAAGAAAATTACTGTTAATTTACCATGTAAAATTACCGTAAAAGTTGCTTTCTGAACATTCAGGCATTAAAAAGTAACAATGTGTGGTTACGCTGTCAACAAAATACACATTTTATAATATTACTTTGCGAAATATGATCGCTGTACAATTTAAAATCTATGGTGGTATTCCGTCTAACAGGAAACATTCTCAGAACGTTGAAAGTTCTCTCAAAGTTATCAAAAACGTTCTTGCAGTAACCTTAGTAGAACTTTTTTAACATTATATCATGTACATCAAAAATGTTGTGCTTAAGTTGTCAGTGAAATGTGTTAAAAATGTTACAGAATTAAAATGTTTGAAAACCGTTCTCATATTCAAGAGTAATGTAAATACATCTAAAAAGCTTGACATTTATACGTTTTTATAACTGAATAGAAATGTTAGGGTTCTTACATCCTAAATTGTTAGCTAATATTTGACATGATTTTAAAGTTTAAATTTCTTCCAATTAATATGATCCTAATCTTGTCCAACCTGTTGATCTATTTTAGTTGCTCCCATTGACAACGTTTATGGAACTCTGGGCTTGGTGAAGGCCACAACTACTCAGGAATATTCTGCTCTGTCCAAGTTACGGGAAGAAATTGAAGGTCCTGGATCATACACCTTCTTCGCACCCAGTAATGATGCTTGGGATCTTCTCGATCCGGTAACAACCGTCTTCTCTTTTTCTCCAGGACGTATGGAAAAATCAAGGGATCCATTAACTGTTTTTCTTCTTTTTCCCAACAGGAGGTGAGGAACGCTCTGGTGAGTAACGTGAACATTGAGCTCTACAACGCCCTGCACTACCACATGGTCAACAAACGTCTCCTCACCAAAGACCTTAAGAACGGAATGACCCCCACCTCCATGTACAATGACTTGAATCTGCTCATTAATCATTACTCCAATGGGGTAAGTGTCCTTTAAGGGGAACATTGTAAGAATGCTGTCTTACATTCTCTAAAAGTTTTCAAAGTTGTCAAAACGTTCTTGCAGAAATGTTAGTTACTTTTAATAGTTACTTTTACACTTAGTAATTTTTTTTTATTGTTATATATCATATATTAAAAAAGGTTGTAAGTGGAATGTTTAAAAACATTAGAGAATTCAAAAATGTTTAAATAACCTTCTTATAAGCAATAACGTTAATACAATGTCTAGATAACTGAATGTTTGAAACGTTCCTAGAACACTTAAAATAAAATTTTTAACATTTTTGTTACTTAATGGAAATTATCTTACAACCTAAAATTGTTAGCTGGGTACCTATATATGGAAGCTGCTGGTGCTTGTTTTCCTGTAGCTCAACTGGTAGAGCGTTGCGTTAGCAGCACAAAGGTTGTGGGTTCGAAGTCACTTAAGGATAAAAGCGTTTGCCAAATGAAAAAATGTAAATGCCTGTCAAAAATGATTTTTCACGTTGTTTTTGTTCAGATTGTGACGGTGAATTGTGCCAGAATCATTCACGGCAACCAGGTGGCCACCAACGGTGTGGTGCACGTCATCGACCGGGTCATCACAGCGGTGGGCAACACCATTCAGGACGTGATTGAAGTGGACGATGATCTGAGCACTTTGAGCGTAAGTCCAAAGAAATCTTCAGCATCGTTTGAAAGCAGTCAGTCGCGTCCCGTACGGTCCGTGACCTACACTCACTGACCAGAAGTCTGTGCTCTGTTTCTCCAGACTGTGGCCACCGCCTCGGGTCTGATTGAGAAGTTGGGTCAACCTGGACATTTCACGCTGTTTGCCCCGACCAACGATGCCTTTGAAAAGCTGGATAGAGAAGTTCTGGACAGACTTATGGAGGACAAGGATTCCCTCCAAGGTAAACAGAAGAACCAAGACGCCATAAAGTCCCAAGACACCCTGCAAAACTCAACGTTTTCCCTCAGCAACTTAAAGTTTAGGAATACCGCTGACTCCTCAAATTGATGGCAGACTTTGCACACAGCAAAGTTTCATTTCTGTTTAATAAGTCAAATGTGCTAAAATCAAGAGTTTGGTGGCCTTTTGTGTCATCTCAGCTAACAGGGAACGTTCTCAGAATGTTTTGAGAAATGTATCAAAAAAATTCTTGGAGTAACATTAGTAGAGTTTAACATTAACATTAGTTTAATTTTATATATGAAAAGTCATTATAAAGTAGTTAGTGGAATGTTTCAAAAAGTTACAGAATTAAAAATGTTTGAGTAGCATTCGTATAAGCAGGCAATATTGTTTAAACAACATCTGAAAACTGGACATTTTGAACAACCCTAGAACATTTTTAAAATAACATTTTAACATTTTTGTTACTTAATGGGAACGTTAGGGAAACGTTAATACAGCCTAAAATTGTTAGCTGGGATGTTTGTTGACATGATCTAAGTGAATGAGCTGTTTTACGTTGCAGAGTGTTATTTTGTCCCCATTTAAACCAGATGGGCCCACTAAACCCCAAACCATGGATCTAGAAATCTCAGACAGTTGGCAAACAGCACCATAACCACACTTATGGGACTGCTTTGAGATTTAGTCGGGGTTCGAGTTGAGCCACTTCAAGATGAGATCAAATCTGGCTTTGTGAGTTTTCTGACATTCTCAGTTGAACTGAAGCTCTTGGCTAAAGCCTGTCAGCCTACAGCAGTTAATGGCTGTTTACTTTGGAGTTTGGATGCATTAAGTTTGTCTTCTGATCATCATTAAAAATGACATTATATCCGCACTTATGAATATAAGGTTTGTCTGAAATACACTAAGGGTTATATTACACTAACTGCTTGAGTGAAAACTGGAGTTAAACTAACATTAGGCCAATTTTATTGTTCCAAGCAGAAAGACGTTTGATTTGCGAGCAACTTTTATTGAGGAAAGTTGGGTCTTTAATCAATATACTGAAGTCTTCCTCTGTGCTGGTAACCATAGACACATGTTGATAAAACACCATGAAAACAAACGAATTCTGCACAAAGAAACAATATTACTGATATAATTATATAATTAGTAGTTTTAGCAAATGTGCGTGTTCAAACAAAACCAGCCGTCTTTTTTGACTCCAGTGATGCGTGTTTTCCAGACTGGTGGCAAATAAATTTTAACCGTTGAAGCAACATGTTTTTATATGGATGATGGAAAGGATCTAAGGCCTTCTTAACAGACCCTATAGACAGGAAACAGCTGTTGGCTTTATGATTTAGTGAGAAATAGTGGCTAAGAGATCTTTGCCCTCTTATTAGTCCCTAGCCAGACTTTTGATTGGAGATCAGAGCGTTCTGTCGCAGTCGAGTGGTGGAAAGACTCACTTCATGGACCTGAAGGCTCCCAAGGTTCTCATGGGTCCCTTTTTGTAGAACCTTATGGGAGATGCAATGACATCATTGATAAGACCTTGTAGCTTCAACGTGCAAAGTTGTGTAATACGTTTTTAAAAAAACTGACTTATTTTCATGGTTTTACCTCATGTATTCCGTTCCAAACATCAAAAACAAACACAACTACTCACTTTTCCATGATTTCCTCATTTCCCATGAGCTGTGTAAGAGGAATAGCAGATGTGCTTACATGATAGCGACTTATGTTTCTTCTCTTCCACAGCTCTCCTCAACTACCATCTGCTGAACTCGGTTCAGTGTTCTGAGGCCATCATGTCCGGCACTTCATACGAGACTCTGGAGGGCAGCAACATTGAGATCGGCTGCAATGGAGACAGTCTCACCGTTAACGGCATCAAGATGGTCCTCAAGAAAGACATCGTGACCACCAATGGAGTCATCCACCTCATCGATCAAGTCCTCATGCCAGACTCTGGTTAGCTGATTGCTCTCATTAATAACTTGCTGGTTGTCTGCTTTTAAAAATAGAAAAGAAATAGAGCAGACTTGGATTTTTAGGTTTTAGTGAGTGAAATAACAGATTCTTATATTTTTATTCTGACTTTTAATAAACAAAAGGACTCTTGATATGTATTGATTGTTTTATATGTAATATTGTCAAGAAATCAGATAATAAACATATTAATGATGAGTTTGATATAAGGCTTATTAATATTAAGTTAAAACCTGATAAACTGTCACAGGGTTAAAACCTTCTTTTGTGCATTAAGTTCTAAACACTGATGTTGTGCTTTTTCTCCTCTAAGCTAAGCAGGTTATGGAACTGGTTGGTCCATCTCAGGGCACTTTTGGTGATATGTTGACAGAACTGGGCTTATCTGCAGCTATGGGACCCAAAACTGAGTACACGCTTCTCGCCCCACTCAACCTCGCCTTCAACGGTAAGCAAACATGTCTGAAAGCATATCTCCTCTCAGAAGTGCATTCATGCATTTATCTTCTGTTTATGTTCTACCTCAGCAAGTTCTTTGAGTTTCTGATGTGAATCTTTTCTGGTTAACTTCTCTCCCAGAACTAAAACTTAATTCACTCATGGAACGGCAGGTGTGCAAACATACACTGTGTTGGAATGGAAAATGGCTTTTGTTTTTTGAACATGCTGACACGGTAGCTGTATCTGTTCATCTGTGAGGGGCTGAGCTTTAGTTTTAACACTAAATCAAATATCAGCCATCCCACCTCCCAGAAGAAACGTTCCAGACCTCACAGGAGGCTAAGCTGGAACTTTCACCTCATCCTCACGTTTATAGTTCATTTGTGGCTAATGACCGGTGAATGATCCATCACATCATGTCAACAGGGTAAAATGTTTCATGGAGAAAAAGGACAGTGCCTGAGGTGACAAAACATGAAATCTGAGTGTTTTTGTGGTATGATGTCTTTGGTTTAGGTTATTGTTTCAACATTGAGAAGGTCATTTGGTCTTGCTACTTTAACAAAATCCAAAATGCATCATGTTGTCAATATCAAACAGTGTAATCAAACAAATACCATTTTTTTTGTCTATTCAGAGAAGATGATCTGAAAATCGGTTTTTCCTGTATTTTAGATGAGGTAATGTCCATGGATCAGAGCTTCTTGAAGATCATCCTGGAAAACCACATCCTGAAGAACAAGATTGTGCTGAGCGAGCTTTACAACGGTCAGCGCCTGGAAACTCTTGCAGGAAAATTTCTCAGAGTCTTCATCTATCGTACAGTAAGTTTCTTTTACTTTCCTCTTTCTTAAGAGTCTTCTTCCTAAGAGATTTGTTTAACATATAGCAAAAAATATTTTAAGATATATTTAGTATTTATTTCACAGACGCTAAAGTTTTGTGGTGTATTTAAGTTCAGATTGTATCAGCATGTGTGTTCACTGGGAATCAAACATTTTACAGAATTCCTAAAAATTTCCAAAATTAAGCTACATTAAAAGTTGGGTACACTCACATGGGTTGGGAACCTCAGTCGATTTCCTGCTAGCAGTGGGAATCAAACCTGAGAACTTCCTCCACAAAACATATGGGAACATATGGAAACAGAATAAAAAGAGACTTTCTCATTCCATCACACAACAGAACCTTCCGGCAGTATATGAATTCTTCTTTATTGGCCATTAACCTACTGAGACATTTATAGAGGTTGTATTAACTCACTCCATCAGTACACTCAGAGGAAATGACCGTCTCATTTTGTTAATTACAAGGCCGTCTGCATCGAGAACGCCTGTCTGATTCGCGGAAGTAAAGTGGGCAGTAACGGAGCTCTTCATCTGATGAAGACCCTCATCACACCTGCAGAATCCAGCATGTATGAAATTCTGCTGAAGAACGGAGCCTTCAAGTAAGAACATTAGAAGAACAAAGTCCATTTACTTATAGATAAACAAGTGATGATTGAGGCACCATTTAATGTTGTACATTAATGTTTTTGTTACCTAATGGAAATGTTAGGGAAATATTACTTTAAATATGATTTTAAGAATCCTTTGAAAGGGTTTTTGGCACCACAAATGTAATGCGTTATTTCATTGCTGGTCGCAGGATCTTTTTGTCCCTGATGGAGGCAGCTGGACTGACTGATCTGCTGAAACAGGAGGGAGATTTTACCCTGTTTGCCCCCACAGACGAGGCCTTCGCAGGCCTCAGCGAGAGAGACTTGTCTCTTTTGAAGAGTGAGTCCTTTCATACATTACAACCTTCCATACACAACACATCCAAAATGACTGTTCACCAGTCAGGATAAATGAGATCACAGATTGAAGATAATGGCCACAGGAAGTGATGTAACAGGAAGTGACAGCTTCTCTTTGCGGTCAGGTGACATCAACGCCCTCAGAGCCATTCTGCTGTATCACTTCAGTAGGGGCATCTTCATTGGTGGAGGTTTGGAGACCGGCGTCACGAACCTCCTCAGATCCCTGCAGGGCAGCAACCTCAAAGTTCTGCATGTGAGTCTCCTGCCTATTTGCTATGGGGGGTCATATGAGGACCCCCTTAAACTCTGTGAGAACTTGAATTAATAACCATGATTATAGAGTCATATACAGTATATTTATGTGTGTGTTTGTGGTTTACTTAATTACATATTGGCAACCAATTTGTACCCAAAAGTCAAAACCTGACCTGGTTAGTGTGGGTTAAGGTTCTAGTGTTTATAGCTAGCTGTATATAAAAACATTAGAAGTCTATAGAATGTCCCCATTTAGACAGTTGCATGTGTGTGTGTGTGTGTGTGTGTGTGTGTTTCATAGTGGAAATTTTGGGGGGAATTTCATGAGAGCATTTTCCAAAGTAAATCAAAGTGTTCTTTAGAGCACCAGCCCAATTTATAATCTTTGTTGAATATAATCTTTGATTTATGTGCATATATTTCAAGACTAAAAGAGACTTCAGGCAAAAGCTACTGTTACAGACTGTTTCTGTAGTTTATTGAAGTTATTGGTTTGTTTGATTTGTGTAACAGCTTAGGTTTAAATAAGAAAAGCGAGTTAGAGACCATGTCATGTATTTATTAAAAATAATGTTATGCTCATATGCTATAATCATATTTATTTAATGCAAAAATATTTAGGCAAATGAGAGCATGCAGATAAACACAGTGAAAGTTCCTGAGGCCGATCAGATGGCCACAAACGGAGTGATTCACTTTGTGAGGACGCTTCTGTACCCTGAGGGTGAGAATTATTACATTACACAAATCTAATATGTTTTTCTCAAACATTGTCTTCTGAGTTAATGTCTGTGGTTTTCCTGAAGATATTCCTGTTGGGAGCCAGGATCTCCTTTCACTCCTGAGAAGGGTCATCAGATACATCCAGATTAAGGTATTGAATTACAGCATGCACTTTCCAAACCATGTCATGTGTACAAACGGGCCTCAGGGCCCCCTCAGGAGGCCCTTAAATGAGTTCCTTTACAAACCCTGAAGATTCCCGTTGATTATGTGCAACCAGCTTGTGGCATCGTGCCATGATTTGATTTAACAGCAGATGTTTCTGTGATTCTGTTGAACGTGGATTTTCCACCTTCTGTGCCAACATGTATTATATATATTATACATACTATACACACACACACATATACGTACATACATGTATATGTGCATATATATATATAGACTTAATGTATGTTGTTTTTTAGTTTGTTTCAGGATATAGGTTTCAGGAGATTCCTCTGACGTTTATGACTAGTATGTATATCACAAATGATCTTTGTCAATACAATCACTTTTCTTCTATTTTAAAGACTAATATTGTTGTTTTTTTTCTGTAGGAAGAATAATCACAGGTAACACACAGCACTGAAGGTTATAGTTCATTGATAACGGATGATTTATCTTGTTTGTGTGGTGATGGGTGTGTTTGTTATGTCTGTCTGTCAGTGCCGGGTGATGTCACTAAAGTCACCAGAGTTATCCAGAGTGAACCCACCATTACTAAAGTCACACGGGTCATTGAGGGTGAACCCACTTCCATCATGAAGGTTACCAGGGTGATCGAAGGTGAACCAACCATCACCAAAATAACCAGGGTTGTTGAAGGTAAAGGCAATTTAACAAACCCATGATACACCTTTTGTAAATTATACAATATTTTAGAAATAATTTTTGCATTAGTGAATTAATACCAATCAGTGTTAAAGCTTCTTTAAAACTGAAACACAACCTACATATTAAAGTTGTTAAACAACACAAGTTTATTTTACAAAGGTTACTAGCATCACTACCTTTAGTTAGTTGCTCTATAACACTGTTTTCTTTTGATTGTAATGGAAGTGTCGTACTGCACAAGATAAATGTGTGTTGATATGTGATCTGGAAGTCTTCTGTGGAAAAGATGTGATGTCTCTCTACAGTTCAGCTGTAGCTCAAGACAGAACCGGTCTTTTGTGGGTCTGGATCTCTCAGTTGTTGACACCTGCTTAATGTTTTGTATCAACAGGTCCTGAGTTCTCTGTCGGCAGCTCCTACAATACGGAGCTTTATGGTAGTGTGACGCTTTGAACTCTTTATTAGCATGCTGGTGCCGGCGCTAACAGTTAACCACACCTTGGACTCCGTTCTTCCAAATCTCTTTATTTCTCTATAGTTTCTCATATTGCAGGTTATAGAAAATACTGTCTTTCTGTTACTGATAAACAAACCACTAAACCTTCGCTTTATTTTTCTCTGTTTGGGAATTAGCTGGAGTAAACCCAGTTTAGTCAACCGTTAAACTATCTCTCTTTTCCTTTTTCCATCTAATTCCTACAATCAGATAAATGCCAATGTGATTCATTTCTTCAACATTTTCTCTCTAGATGGAGACACACCTGAAAGCATCTCTAAACTAATTACCGGTGAGATTTTGACATTTGCAAGAGTATCTCTTACTAACTAACTAGTTGGTTAAATATGGGTGATCTTACTCTCTACTGCTAATCAACTTACAGAGGGAACCAGACAAGTTCCTGGAAGAAGAGTGCCGGGTAAGTTATTTACTAAATACATCAGTTTGACAACTTAACTGCAGCGTTAACTAGCCTAACATGGTTAGTTGGTGTTCTAGATGACACAGCACATTTTCCTAAAGATTCTCTGTGTTCTCCTGCATCACAGGAACCCGGAGGAGAACCAGAATGATCAGCGCGAGAAAGGAACATTAAAGCTCTGATAGAAAATGAGACCTGAAGCGTTAAAAAGAGGTTTGAGGAACCAAAAAATACTTCTTCATTTTCTTGTGCAGTGATTGAGAACCTGTCAGGTTAGAGCTGGATTTAATACACGCCAGACGACGTAAAAATTCCATATCAATCTTTCCTGTTTGTTTAGCCCCCCAGAGATGAAATGATCATTTTTCTTACACAATTTTTGGTCAAAACAGGGATATTAAATCTTCCCCATTTGTGTCTGTAAATATTTTCTTTTTTTTTGTTTTTGTAAAGTTGCAGTAAAAAGTCTGTTTGGTGTTTTAACACAAAACATTACTTTTGTTTTTAACGATTAATGATTGTCAGTGATTTCGTACAACACAAACAGAACACCAGACGTTCAGACTAAATAAACTGATGTGTGCATATAAATACAGCATTTAAAACTGAATACTGCAGTAAGACTCATTGGAGGGTGTGATTTGCATGTACAATGATTTAATGGTGCTCATGTTCAGATGAACCTTAAATAAAGACTGAATTATATTTGCAAGGTTTTGTTAAAATATCTTTATTTTTTGTTTGTGAGGTGGAGGCTTGTTTTTTTCTGATCTGTGTGTGTGTGTGTGTGTGTGTGTTTGTGCATTATTAGTCCATATAAATAAATCTAAACAGGTTTTGGCATCTTGCAGTTTATTTTACAGTGTTTTTAATAAACGTTTAGACGTGTAATTATGTGTCAGTGTTTGGAGTTACTGAAGAATTTACCACAGCTCAGTATTCACTATAAACTAACTATAAACCACAAACTACAACCAACTGCATCTTAAACCAAAGAGCCAAAACTGTTTTCATTCAATCTAGGATGGAGTTTATAACCTCTGTCCTCTCAAACAAACTTCACACTGATTAATTAAATGATTGAATTTATTCTATCAACACATGGTATGTATTTCACATACTATGTTACTATATAACTGCTGTGTTTGATGTCAGAGTAAGACCAGCTGATAACTCAAACATGTAAAACGTGAAATAACATGTTTTAATGGAAATATACAGGTGTGATCATCCTTCAATATGTGTATTTTTGGATGAAGTGCATAATTTCACTCCTTCATAAGTGACAGTGATGATATTACAGTGCATCAAACTGAACCACGTTCTTTTGTAACTAGTAAAGTGAAACAAAAAAACAAACAGCCATGCCCAAGAGGCAAAGGTCACGACCCCGAGCCACAGGTCCACAGGTGGAAACATTAAACGCTTTTCACACATATTAAAACATTTGTGTAAAACACAAGAGGAAAGACAGTCCAGTTGTACCTGCCAAAATAACCTCCAGACATCAGTGATTATGTGACGTTAGACACCAGCAGTTACTCCTTGAATGACTAATGCACACATTGTGTTGTAAAGATAGTTACAATCTTGACTTTAGCTGGCCGTTCATCTTTCCTCCCTGCATTTAAACTTCATGAGTGGCTGAAATGGAATGTCTTGATATTAATGATACAATATTATAGCTCATTCTCTCTCGCTCACTTTCACTCTCTCACTTTACCCATTTTCCTCCCGCTGTCTGAGCCTCTGATAGCGGAAAGAAGTTTGATTTGTAGTTACTGAATTTAGATCCATTTTATTGTGTTTTTATTGTGTTTTTGTCTTGTTTTGTTGTTGAAATGTGTTTCTGTGGCTTAATGGGTAGAGCATTGTGTCAGCAGCGCAAAGGTTGTGGGTTTGATTCTCAGGGAAGACACATAGTGATCGAATGTATAACTTGAATCTATTGTAAGTCACTTTGTGTAAATGTAAATGAATTTTTCAATTCTCAGAAGATCTGACGTCATCATATCATACATTTATTTCATACAATATATCTGTAGATTTACTTAATAGAAAGATGAGATATTTATGAAATAGATGAAAATGCCTCTGATCTCTGGATGTGACACCAATAACATCTCAGGAAAGATAGTTGTGGGTTTGGTTTCCTGTGAACATCGCCATGATTAAATATATTCTATGAATGCACTGAAAGTCACTTTAGCAGTTTAGTGCTTCATTTCAGTTATTTATTTAAATTACAGACACACATCTTGCTAATTGCTGTGTGAAGAAAGTGTCGGTCAGTAATTGTAAATGTTCTAATACGCTTCAGCATTCATAAACTTTAGATTTTTCTTTATACAAATTGTGATCATTGTACGTTTCAGAAGAACACATTGTATTTAAAGACCCTTGAGTGAATCAAAGCCCTTTTGTTTCTGGACTGTTACTGCGGTAAGTTTATTTTCTTAAACTTGTGACCTTCACTGAAGGTTTGCTCTGTAAAAACACATCCTTCTGCAAGTTTTTATACAACACAGGAGGTAGAAGATGTGAAACTGCTGATGTTGAATAGATTTATGTCTCAACTTGACATCATGCAAACACACCCACAACAACACAAAGAACCAGTATGATTTTATTCCCATTGAATGTGGTAATAACACTGTGGGCTTTTTCAGTGATATCTGCAACTCTCCGCTTTTGTTATTTGTTGCGCAAAAATCTTTTTGCCATATTTCGTTAATATTATCATCTTATGACAGTTTATTCCAGCTGGTTGAACTTTTTTATGCTGTTCAACACACATGAAAAATGTCAGAAACTCTAGTGGAAATGAACCAAACATTGGAATTAAAGACTTAATGGCAAGTTAAGTTATCAGCACCATTTGTTTTGCGATAATGGAGCGACTGCGGTTACATAATCAGATTGTCTTCCAAGAAATTGAGCCCAATAAATACACCAAACATCTGCAGATGTTTCATCTCACTCGATTGTTTTGTTTTTCCCTGATGAACCAAAGCCAGAAGGTTCAAGGTGACTAAAATATGACTCAAGTCAAAACTGACCTTCTGAGAACGTTTAACTTGTGTAAAATGGCTCTGCTCTGTTCTTCGGCTGTATGGCAACATTGTACACCATATTTTCCCCAAACAATGGTCCAATATTTTACCTTCATGCGAAGGTTTATCAAAGTTGACCAAAACAAAAACATCAGCTGAACAGCTGCATTTCTTCCTCCAGCCAATCGCTTCAGACAGCAACAGCTGTTATGAGAGACTCACATCTATCACATTCTGCAGAAAACAAACACTGGCAGCAAAGGAAATATTTTGTGATGTCACTCATTTCATGTCCAGAGGTCTTTGTGAGGATGTCCAGAAGTTCATTTGTGGAGAGCAGATCTTCCAGCGCTAACGCAAGAACTGCTACTCTTCTAATTTCACGCTGTGAGAAACATTTCACTAGCGTTTCTATCAGTTAAAAAACTTTATTTTTAATGCTTTAGTAATGTTTAAACAGTCCAGTTTTTTTAGACAGTGTATTAACGTAATATTTAACATTATCAAAAAACTGCTACTGGAAACAACATGTTCTGATAACTTTGAGAGAAGTTTTAGAGAACATTAGTTAACATTCTGAGAACGTTCCCTGTTTGCTGGCTACGATCAGATTCATAAATAATTTGACTGATCAATCCAGTTCATCTGTTCAACTTAATAATTCAATACATTTCTCTGGAGGGAAAGTTTCTTAGAGAATCATGACATTAATATTGACCTGTTCCTCACAGATATTAAGTTATATTTGTTTAACGATGAGGAGTTATGAATTTTTTTAATGATGTTTTTGTACGTTTTGGAGGTTGAAAGACACGGTCATAAGAACAATTCTGTGTGTTAAAGCTGGAATCTGTAACTGTAACTCTCTACCGCCATCTTTGTTTAAATCATAAAACTGCAGGTTACTTTACACACTTTTCTTTATGTTGGTCAAATGAAGCCAAACTGACATTTTAAAGGAAACAAGATCTGACAGCTCAGATAATAAATCATTATTATAAAGTTATTGTTGTGAATCAGGGTCAGATAAAGAGATTGTGTTGAACTCTGATCTGTCACATACTTGATCAATAACTGATTTTTGTTTATTTTTAACCCAAAATCGATACAGTTTGCAGCTTTGAAAAGAGTTTGTAATTCCACAGCAGTAATGCACAGGTTCAGAATGACGTGAGAGTGACTGTCTTATAACAAATACACCTGAACTTCATTAGTTTCCTTCAATGCGTGTAAATCCATCATTGCAGCCCTAATTTTAAACGTCACTCATCAGATGACACTGTAGTTTCCATTCATTCTCATTTAGTTACAGGATGACTTTACAACATAAATGAAT